>OX243811.1:45405341-45715341 GCA_945859605.1 Lumbricus rubellus | reverse complement strand
TCAAAAAAGGGCGATGCAAAATTACACAAGATTTTTTAGAAATTACTTAATATACAGCGATAAATTAAAATGATGTTTTTTTATTCAAAAGTTTTAGCGGAGATGTGGTAATATGGCCTACATTGCAGTTCAGTTCGGTCAAGAGACTCAAGACTGATCTTCGTTTTCTTCATCCACTTCAATCATCAAGACAATCATTACGGTCAAGTCATCATAAACGTGTTATTTCGCGTGCTGACCTCATCACAAGAAACGGATTCATACCCAGGATGCTGTTCAATGTTCATGAATATGTTGACATGTTTTATCATAATTATATCATTAATTCATTAGGCCCTATGTGTTATTCTATGTGCTTTAATTTCTTCAATTTTGCTGTCCCTTTGTGAATGGTGTAGGCCTAGTAAAGACAACAATTACTTAAATCAAGGATTTATCCATATGTTTCGCAATGGCGTACAACATAATTATAGCGTATATATGCGAATCGAAATCTTGAGACAATTTTAACAAAAATTAGTTTTAAAAATTAGATAGCCTATATTTGTTAGGTTGCTGGCTGAATTATTTCAACTGAATATGCTTTCACAAGTCAGTCAATGCATGGAACAGCAGGAGTCTATGTAACGACCTTCTAGAAAAAATGTGTCTACAGTTGAAATAATAATTCTGCTCCAGGTGACAGAAATAATTTGGCAAAAGCGACGTTGAAGATCGTTGACGATTTCCCCCGACGCCGACGACGCCGACGACGCCGACGACGACGCCGACAACGACGCCGACAACGACGACGACTTGTGATGCGGAGGAGGAGGATGGTGGCTGCCTGCATCGTCGTCGTCTGCAGTTGCAGCATCTTCTTCACTGTTTCCATGCCAACATAATTCGATCAAATGGAACGAATATTCCTCGATTGCCTCGGCTGAATAAAAAAGAAGCAAGATGACGTCATCTATCGAAATAGCGACGGAGAGAGCAAATAACGATGGAATTATTTTTATGGTCGTCCTTTCGGAATCTTCTTTGCCTTATGGCTTAGTCGCACTTGCGTTCTTATCTCTCTCTCTCTCTCTCTCTCTCTCTCTCTCTCTCTCTCTCTCTCTCTCTCTCTCTCTCTCTCTCTCTCTCTCTCTCTCTCTCTCTCTCTCTCTCTCTCTCTCTCTCTCTCTCTCTCTCTCTCTCTCTCTCTCTCTCTCTCTCTCTCTCTCTCTCTCTCTCTCTCTCTATCTGTGTCTTTCTATTGCTTAACAACTGTTTGCACGAGCACTCAAATCCATCTGCCATCGAAATAGCGTAGACCTAAAATGGGTAGACTAGCCAGAGGCGTTTGTATAGCAACATTTGTATGGGTGCTTTAGATGAGATAAAAGACGCTTAGAATTAGATGGATTTGTACTCGAGTTGTCAAATTTTGGCTGACGATGAAAGGCAGTTGAAGGCGTTATATTATTAAGATCAGAAGGTCAAAGATTAAAAAGTCAGATATTCATGCATAAAAACATTTTGCTAATCGTTTGTGAGCCGTGCATGTGCCGTAAATGTTGAATATACAATGTTATACATGTACTTGCTAAGAACTATTTGCAACATTGTACGTTAACATAGCTATAAGCATGTTCCTACAGTCTTCCTGAATTATGCATCGTAATAACATCTCTCTTTAGAAGCAGGAAAGGACAAGATAAGATAAACTGCTAAAATGTTTTAGATTATAATATAATTAATAGACTTCAAGGAAGATAGCGAGACGACGATAATTACTACGATAATAGCCTAAGAGGTGAGTATGAGATAAGTAAGCAAGTAAGCATTGTTATCCTTACCACTGGAAATACCTGTATCCGTTATGTAGACCGTCGTGTTTTCCACCTGCTCAGATAAACGTATGGCAAATTAAGCATGCTCTGTGTCATTGGTATATTTAAAATAATGTGACCATGATTCTGTAATTTTACTGACTTCAGTCGGTGTGATAAATATACCGGTCACAATATTTATTTGAATATCCCAACACTGAGAATAAAATTGATAGTATGATGATTCGACACAGTATGCAGTAACTGACATTCAATTCCTTACTCTATATAACTACCATCTCCCCAAAGACGTTTCTAACGCTCTCGCGATATAAGACAGTTCAAAACAAAATTTTAAGTGCTCCATATATATAGTGTGCACTATTATCATTATGACTCTGAGAAGAATATCAACCTTCAGTTGTTTATGCCTCTTATGACTTTAAACATGTACGTCTGTGATCATTGTGACATTGAAATGTACAATTGTACAATGTACAATTGTACATGTATTATACCGTGCATCACTTGCCTTCGTTTTCGAGTTCCAGTCCGACGTAAGGTCCGACCTTTCCCGGAAGGTGTCCAACGTACTTTACGAATGCGTGGCTGGCTCCTGACCCGACGGCGACTCCTCCTCGGCTTCGTGACACTTTGACCCTGTCTCCTATGGAGAGGTCAGCTGGAGAAGATGGAACGAACGCGTAGTCTCCGCCATCAACATCGAATCTTCTGCAACAACAACAAAACAAGATGCAATGTATCTATACTCTGCATGCAGGCAGCGGATGAATGACAATGACCAGCAGCACATAATGGTAATATCTTATTCACTTTGTCAATTTCTATGGCTACTGTACACAATACAGTTATACAGTATAACTGTATATGTATAACTGTACACTGTGTACAGTTAATCGAATCTCATTCAACAACCAAGATTTTTATAGATAGCCTATTATGGCTCTTGTTCGGTTTTTGTGTGGAACGAAGAATTTCGAAGATTTATAATATCGCATAACCTCGGTGTGACTAGGCCTAGATCACATATTATCATCGTCATCATCATCATCATCATCATCATCATCATCATCGTCATCGTCGTCGTCGTCGTCATCATCATCATCATCGTCATCGTCGTCGTCGTCGTCCACCCCCACCCCCACAATCATCATCATCTGCACAGTCCTATATGTAGTTCAGTCACAACTTCACATCATTGCTTATTTTATTCTAGCGTCAAAAACGACACAGAACATTAGACTTGACGTGATCATCGTATAATGAGTGAGTGTGCTTTGAGGAAGAACTATAACTGACCGTCTCGGGCTGGTCGCACTGTGCATTCTGCTGTGCTGAGTGACGAGAGGTCGAGGAAAGACTGACCGATAGCCAACGCCTGAAGCATGCGACGTTGCACTTCTTGACCGATGCATGCTGCCACTGTTGCTCAGCATAGGTCGACCGTAGTAATCGAGATCTAAGGTTGAAAAGCAGAACAGACTCTTAAGCAGAGGAATCTGCGGATATACATCGATCGGGTCAACTAGAAGTTATCGGACTCTACAGACCAATAGCCAACTGGATATCAGTATCGTATCCAGTATCCACAGAAGGCTTACACGTAAACTTTAAGTAAATGCGAGACCGCGTTTCGTGATGCATTCGGACACAGTGGATACTGGTAACTTAAGTTGAACTTCTCTTGGGTGGAACACTGAAATTTACGCAGTTCTTTGCGTATAATATGAAGTATAGCAGAGAACGAATAATCAGCTACATTATAATAGGCCCTACATTTAGTAGGCCTACATCTGGTGCGATGACAGCTTTTAATAAACAACGCTACGCTATTAAAAGTGCCTGCGACCAAAACGAACTTTTTCAACCTTTGACAATGGGATTAACCCTAAGGCTACCAAGCTTTTTTTGTAACACTGACTACCAAGGGGGGGGGGGGTGGTTACCACCCCCTGGATTTTGGGTTGGGTTTGAGATATCATAACTTGTAATACATCAATGGATTCAGCGTTCATTTCTGCACAAAATGGTATATTTAGGTTTGAAATATATGAAAGCACCCCGGAATTATGAATTTTTTCCGTAGGCACCCGTCGATTTCACAAAATGCATACTTTCGCATAAGATTCTGTGTGTTTTTAACATAATTTATTTATTTAAAAATAGTTTACATATAATAAAGTCTAATATCCAACTATAAAAACTAGTAGTAAGTTAGTTTTAATTAAAATAGAAAGAAAAAAACATGTATCAGCTGCTGAAAAACGTTTACGCAGACTTATCAGTTTACGTTGTAAAAAAAACCCAACATTTTCACACATTTAAATTTATTTTGAGCACTTCCGGTCATCAAATGTCATATTAATTAGTATCAAAAATAGCCCTAAATGCCCTCTATAGAATGGCATAATTTACTTCTCTTGAAAAATAAATTATAAATAATTTTTAATAGGAAAAACATAAAAATTTTATGAAAATAAAACACCTTTTTATATGTTTTAATTTATTTTGAGCACTTCCGGTTGTCAAAAGACAACTCCGTGACCACCACAATGTAGCCCCACATTCCCTCTACAGAATGGTGTAATTTGTGTCTCTTTATGTCAAAGGACGGATAAGATACAGCCGATAATCTAAGGGGGGGTGGTTTCCACCCCTCCCCTGGTGCCTCGGGTATATCGGGTATAACTTTTGAATGGTATGGTATATCATCACACATTTTAGCTCAAAATGTGTGCAAATGAATCCTCTACAGCTACTTAAAACGTCAAAATTTTATTCCAAACGAAAAAAGTTTGATTTGGAAAAAACCTAGGGGGGGTGGATACCACCCCCCCCTGGTAGCCCGAGGGTTAAGGACTCCATTTGTTTTCATTTCGAAATTTACCTGATGCGATTCTGAGTCAGGAACAATAAATCAAAATCGCGTATTCTGCCTAGCGGAATTCAACAGTGTAATAACATAACACAACCTAGCACAACACAGCACATGATTGCACAGCATAACATGACATAAACTATACCAGCGCAACATAAACTATAGCAGTTGTCACATGACACCCTAACATGGACTGTGTTACCTGTGCACTGTCTGGATGGGGAATTTGTCCTCCAGCTTCCTCCCAACTGACGGGCTCCCCACTCAGTCAATCCTCCATCGTTCTCCTCTCCGCCATAGTCCCCCATCTGCATGTTCCACTGACCCCGTCTCTGTCGTCTGGGTGATAGCTGACCCATTCGACCATCGTTATATTGCAGATGCATGACAGACGACGGGTCATCGTCACGCCTCAGTGAATTCCGCATTGAGTCCAAGTCAGCGCGGATCTCTCTCAACTCCCTTCGCAGACGACGTCGCTAAACAGATCCAGACAATTAATCATTCACAATGATTGCTATTGTTAAATGTCAATCATAATAATTAATGATGATGATGATGATGATGATGATGATGATGATGATGATGATGATGATGATGATGGTGATGATGATGATGATGATGATGATGATGATGATGATGATGATGATGATGATGATGATGATGATGATGATGATGATGATGATGATGATGTTGACGACGACTTTAATACTGACTGAATGCACTTACTCACTTAATTCCTGACTTGAGCTCAAGCGCGGCATGTGTCATTCCAATGTTACCCTCTCACCTTCTTGTCTTCTTCCGTCCAGTTGTCTGGGATAGCGGCATCAAAATCCTCGAACTCTTCTGAATAATTCTGCGGAAATATATCTTCGTCGTTTTCAAGAGTCTGAAGACAGTCTTCCGCACGAACGAGTCTTACTGACATCTGTCGGTTATCCTTTTTCAGTTCTGCCAGATGGCGCTGTAGCGTGGCTACAAAGTAGCAACCACTAAATATATTTATGAACTTTGACAGACAATTTATTAGATCTATTCCACATGTCAACCGCCTCTCCGTTGCCAGCTGAATAAAATTTAGCGATGACATTTTTTTAAGGCCGAAGAATATTTTGAACACGCGCCATAAGTGAACTGCGTGAACGGATAAGGAATAATAACAGCTCAATAATTATAGTGAGATGGATGAGCGAAGAAAAAAGCAGATGAATAATGAGAAGCAGGAATGTCAAGACGTCAGGTCGATGAAGGAGACGATTAGGAGGAAAAGACGGAGTCTGGAGAAAGGAAGAAAAGACTACGAAGAATGGGAAACAAACGGAAGAAAACGATGATCGAGGAGAAGGAGGAATGTATTTAAAAAAAACAGGAGATGAGGCACAATAGGTCTACGCGTACGTGACGAAGAGGCGGGGGAAACGTCAGTAGGCCTAAAGAAAAGGCAAGACATTAGCTTTTTATTAGGCGGTCAGCACTGATAGGAATTTTTTGCATTCGTCCATAATAATATTTATGTAGATTCCAGTTAAAGAAATTATATACCGTGATATCTGAATGTCACGGGAATGGCACTGAAATAAAAGGACTGTTTGGAATCATAAATTATCTCATATTACTCCACGTAGAGTTGTAGACCTATAGCATGCAATTCTGTCGACAATCCACAACTGATAACATAGGTGATAAAATTATATCAGAAACATCCTGACGCAAGCGTTCAATTTAGTCCATATTAGCCATAAGCAGATCACAAGTATATAGCACAGTGCGAGCCATTCATCGGTCGACGCAGACCTGAGACCGCTGGGCCTTGGACTAAACGCAGCTTGGAGATGTGCGCAGGACCGTAGTGGTTGGCGGAGAATTGTGGAGACGGCTACGCTCCGGAGTGGGGCTCGCCCTTGATGATGATGGGCCATTCATAGACCCAATGAAGGCAGTTGTCATGGCAACAACCTGCATGTCTATAGCCTATAGGCACTAGAGCCTTTAACCCTTTCCAGCCCACCGGGTCCAATTGGACCCATACATTTGTTTGTATCATAAAATCACTTTTAACTCCCAGTGGGTAACTTTGGACCCATACTATGACCACAGCTAAATCAATACTTTATTTAGCATATTACATGTCTTATGATTTTCTGTAAGTGGTCACGTGACAGTTGTCGTTCTAAGTGGGAATTTTGACATAAATATTTGCTAGTTTTCAAGATAAAATCAGAAAAGGTGGGGGCTGTTTTAAAATTCTGTTACTGTAATTAATAGTTTGCATATTGGTAGAATAGAGTGTAGTAGGACACATATTTAGTGTTGATAAGTCCAAGTGGAAGTTTTTTGATCCATAAAGTGAATGGGTCCAAATGGACCCAACGGCAATTGACTGTACAAACAACAGTCCTTCAGAGAACGAGCTTACATACACGCGTAAACATATACATTATACATTATATGCATAAATACATACATAATTATATAGGCATATGCCTAAATACATGCATACATACATGACAAACATACATGCTTACACATACATACATACATACATACATACATACATACATACATAAAATGATTTGATACATATACATACATGCATACATACATACATACATACATACATACATATATACATACATACATACATACATACATACATACATACATACATACATACATACATACATACATACATACATACATACATACATACACACATGCATACATACAAGTGTGTATGCATGTACGTATCTATGTATGGCTGTGTCTATGTATGTAAGTATGCATGTATGGCTTTATGTATGTGCATATGTATGTAGGCCTGCACTGGTATGTAAGTATGTTTGTTTGCATGTATGTTTGTATGAATGTTTGTATGATATGTAGTACTATGTATGTATGCATGTATGTATGTATGTAAGTAAGTTTGTATGTATGTATGTACGTACGTACGTACGTATGTATGTATGTAGGTATGTATGTATGTATGCATGCATGTAAGTAAGTAAGTATGTATGTATGCAAGTATGTATGTATGTATGATGTATGTATGTATGTATGTATGTATGTATGTATGTATGTAAGCAAGTATGTATGTATGTATGTATGTACGTATGTATGTATATATGTATGTAAGTAAGTAAGTAAGAATGTATGTATGTATGACATTGTATGTATGCACGTATGTACGTATGTATGTATGTATGTATGTATGTATGTATGTATGTATGTATGTATGTATGTATGTATGTATGTATGTATGTATGTGTGCTTATGCATGCATGTATATGTACAGTAGGTGTGCAACATTGAACTAAGCCGCCAACTCCCACTGGGTCCAATTGTACCCTTTCCACCATTTATTAATTAAATGTGATAAAATAAATTTTTTTATAGTTCTAGCTTATTTTAGGTGGGAATGATGAGATTTAACCCCCAAAAATTTTTTCTGATGGCTAGAATTAATTCGGGCTGGAAAGGGTTAAGAAAGTTGCATTGATCGTAATGCTCACACAATGTTTCTTCTCGATGTTGACCACCGAGTGAAGAAGAACTGATTCCACCGCCGATCGTCAGGTCTTCTAAGGAGTGGCGATGGTGGAATGATCGTCTGGGCGACATCTGACGACCACCCAGTCCCACACCCACTCCAACTCCTCCTCCGAAGTCATCGAGGTCGTGGTAGCTGCGTCGATGACTTCGAAGACCAATCGATCCAGACTGCAGACGAGGATCGAAGTCGACCAAGTCGTCATGATGACGTCTTCGAATCATTGTCTGTCTCTCTGTCTCTGTCTCTCTCTCTGTGTCTCTGTGTCTCTGTCTCTGTCTCTCTCTTCCCCTCTTGCTCTCTTTGTCTGTTTCTTTCTTGTTCGCTCCTCCTACGACATAAATAATAATTATGGTCCAAATATGTTATTGACAAATCGTATTTTAATCATAAATGATCAATCATCCAAATTCAATAACATATCGTTGCTTTAATCAACTTTCAATAAGTCTTCTAATCAAGAGCAAGCTTAGGTCTTCTGCATCTTCAAGAAATTGTACTTCGAGAAGTTGCTCACGATCATTGTGTTAAAACTAGAAATTATTCAGGGCAACGATTATGATTAAACCATACCCCATTGTTTCACTTGGGTTATCGACACGAATCCAACTTATCTAATGCAGACTGAGCACACCCGTTCCATTCATGTCCTGATTTCACCGTGACACAACTCAAAATCGCAAAACGTATCGAATCATCTCAAAATCTTTCGAGGTTCATGGCATGATGCAGGACTACTTGTATAAGGTAGGCCTGTAGGGTAGACTGTTCAGAAAAAAATAATTTTGCATGAATGACACGCATAGGGTCTTAAAATGTGACATTTATGCACACAATTAACCTACCAAAATTCTACATCCATATCTCAATGGCAAATGACCCCTCAACAGGGTGTAACTTCTTCAAATAGTGCGAAGAAAAGCGATATTTGTGAAAAATTCTGTTATTCTTTAGAAAATAGTTCTCTGCTATTTCTCAGCTTTTCCACTCCATGTTACTGTTATTCCATGAATACTTATCTTACTTTATTTCCTTATATCATTTATTTATTGTTATAGTAGGCCTAGGCATTATCTATGATTTATATTCAATGCTGATTGATGACGCTATTTATTGGGTAACTTGGACAGAAGACATCACACATCAGGCAATGTCCAAAGTTGCCCCGGCCAAAAGGTAGTGGGTAGGCCTATCAATGTCAATGATCCTATTCTGTACACAACTTCTGTATGAGGCTCAGAGACCAGCTCCTCCATTGAGCAAGGCATTATGGATGAATTCTGCCCTGAGGCAACCCTTGTGCATTTTGATGGTAAGCTGCTGCCAGGTGATGAGAGTGCTAATGCTGATCGCATGGTGGTGGTTGTGTCTGGCTTAGGAATTGAAAAAAGCTTCTAACCATTCCAAACTGCCTGGCTCTGAAACTGCTTTCCTACTGTGGAATAAAATTGCTGAAATACTAAGAGATGAGCAAAGGGGTATCAGAATGGTTGGCTTGTTTGACACAATCAGTGGTAACACAGGAGTTCACAGTGGCACAAAAGGTGTTGCTCAAAAGGTCTTTGACAAACACCTATTATTCTTGTTTGCAGACATAACAGGTCTGAATTAAATGCAGCATGCGGTTTCTGATTTACTCTTTATCTTCAATGGGCTTCGAATTGCAGTTTTCGCCAAGTTCAGACGTCAGTTACCTCTCACTGACAGTAACAAATTTGTTTCTTTTTGTAAGGAAACAAAAGGCTGTTCTCTGGATTACAGTGAGAAAGTATGGCTATAGAGCAGAACCATCAAGCTGTAGTTCAGCTTTATGTGAGGTGATCCATGTTGGTGATGTTGACAGCATCCAATTCAGTCTAAATGGTGCATATCAAAGGGCATTTAATAGTGCTTGAAGATACATCTTTTCCGATGAATGTCGCTCTGTATGTTGAGACATGGTTCACTGCACCCATCACCTTGGATGCTCTTTACAATAATTATATGAATGCTATACAACATGGAACAATTTCATATCATTGAGAGCCAAACTTCAGATGTAGCCTTTCACAAAATGAAAAGGTTTCTCTGGTATATAGACTATTATGTCAGCGAAGAATTGGCAGGACTGTCATTTTTTCTGACATGGTCTTAGCTGACGAGAAGAAACAGTTTCCGCATTACACAAGCCACAGATGAAAACTGATTTAAGGATTGTTGATCCAAAAACCTTCAGGTCATTTCAGTATAAAACTTTATCAGAGTTCATGACACAGCAATCGATGCATCTATTTGCTACCCCAAAGTTGGTCAAGATTTTCTCTCTTATGATCTCAAAATGTGCATTAGACGAGAAGGTTAGCGACAGTGACATTCCAAGAACACCGTTGCTGCATGCACTTTCTGTTATTAGGCCTAATGACTTTGGTGGGCATGCAGTAAAGTTAGCATCTAGGCCTAATTTTAACTTGGTCCTCACATATGATGAGCTGCAACGTCAGCTCATCTTCCAAGTGGCTGAACACCATCGATAGCCTACTGCTACGCGGCAGATTTTCACTCTTCAGTCACAGTTAGACATTATTTTGATATCGGAAAAATAAACGCAACTACCTTGTATTGTTTCACATTACTGCATGGAACACACTTTTATGTTTGACCATCTTCATTGGCTTCCCTTATTGCTCTGACTCAACTCAAGGTTTCTGGCACTAATTTACTTGCCTCATCCGAAACCAGTTTTCAGTTTTTTCCTCTGTCACTTCTCTTCGCCCGCTCCGCTCTTTTGACTGGCATGATCTCCTCATCCCACGAGCTGTAGGACCACCATTGTTAAAACTTGGGCCTTTGCTCTCAATGGCCTGCACTGTGGAACCAGTTTCCTCCTTCAACGCTTTCTCCTTATAAACTGGTGACCGAAGTGCCTCTTTTAATTGTCTTAAAGCCACTTGCTACTCTCTTGGTCTAATGCACTGGGAGCGCCTCTGATCGGTGTGCACTGTGAAAGGCGCTATATAAATGTATAGACATGATACAATACAATGACTTGTATGTTTACTGTAGCCTGTAACCTATTGTGTGGCAGTAAATGATACAATGCAATAAATTTGTGATTTTTTTTATTTTTAAGAAAAATCGCACTTTTTGAAAACTTCACTAGCTTTGAGGGGTCACTTAACATGGTCCCAGAGTCATAAAATTTCACTGAGTGGTTCATGACACCAAATGTCACAAATCCAGAGGGTATGCGAGGTGATTAGTTGAAATTATTTTTTGACCATAGGAAAGCTGAACACTCTACTGTAGGGCGTGTAGGCCCTATGATATACAAGACCAGGTCTCTCAGACTGCAGACATTCGAGATTTAACGGAAGTGTTAAAACAATGCTTAGCAAAGTCGAGGAAAGGATGAAACATCAATGACAACATTAAATTTGTAACCTTTGACATTAGATAACCAACATTACTACTGTAGGCCTAGTCTAATAAATCTGTTTATACATTAATGCTTATAATTCAAAGCTCAGTAGGCTATAAATGCATTATATGCAATTCTCTATATCTGTAACCTGTAATTGTGTAGGCCTATTACTTAAAGTTGTTGTATAGTTATAAAGATATGCATATGCATGTAAACCTGCATAACGCCTCACACTCTATAGATATAATATTGTACAATAGACCTATTAGTTAAGTTACACCAGTTATTTTAAGTGTTTCCCCACATAGACTGGTGTATAATTACATATATTTTTAATATATTAAGCATATAATTTATATGCGTAGGCCTAAGTCTAGCCTATAGTACTAAATCATTGTTCTATGACTTATTTACTATGCTGACATTCACTCTTTAATTAGCTCATAACCATGTAGAATAATAATTTGATACCCACAGTCTCACCTGTTATCTGGAATAGCTGCTGTTGATCCAATCAAACGAACGAACAAGGTCACTCGAAGGTTTCCAATCCAGTTAAGCCTATCGTATATAACGGGATTCGATGTAAAATATTATACGCTACCAATGTCCGTTTTCTAGTCAGACATTCACGACCTAAGCGTACACATGCAACCAGCCTTGAAAAATAATTGACTGTGTGCACGTATAGGTTGTACGTTTAAGGCCAAAGCTAAGGCTATGTGCATGTAAGTATGTATGCATTAGCAGCGTGTGTGTATTCGTGCGCGTGTGTATGTGTGTGTTTGCTATGTGTTATTGCGCGCGCGAGCATTGCAGCGGCGCCCATGGTTACGCTGCTTGTGAATGAAGGCAGAGGCGTCCATGGATACGATCGATTGAACTTCGTGTGTTGCCACTGTCTCTATGGCGTATGCATAGCCTGCTTGAACGAGGGTGGACAGAGAGCACGCAAGAGAGAGAGAGGAAGACAGACAGAGACAGACATAGGCCTACAGAGACAGAGGCAGGGACAGAAACACAGACAAAGACAGACACAACGACAGAAACAGAGAGAGACAGAGACAGAGGGAGTGACAGATAGAGGGAGAGAGAAAGTTTGAGAAAGTTAGAGAAAAAAGCGGATATCATTTATAAACTTATCTATAAAAACAGAGACATAGAGGACATGTATCTGTAGAAGAGAGGAAGAAAGTAAAAGGGAGAGAACGAATAAGAGAGTATTATATGCAAGAGACAATCATGAAAGACAGACACAGATAGAAACGGAAAGCCACAGCAGTGACAGAGATGCGCTTGTGTGATACGCCCACGTATGCAGAAAGACACAGCTGACATGCAGAGACACAGACTCACAGAATACAAAGACAAAGAGACAATGCATTCAAAGACAGGCATGTTTACATGTGTGCATACAGTACAAATGTATGGATTGTATGCACATAAGATAAGAAGAGAAGAGCAGAGAAGCAGAAGGTAAAGAAGGGATGACAGACAGAGATATTATAATAGAATAGAAGCATGTCCGGACCTGAGACTAGTATAGACCTATGGCAATGAATGTCTCTTTCATCGACTCTTTTTGTGCTAATTGTTTGTCTTGCATTGCATGTCAGCCGCCATTCTGTGTAATATTGAAGGGATCATTAGTCTTCCATTGTGGCAGCTGAAACGTTCGTGCCGCCTTACATTAGCATAATTTATTTTAAGTTGAATTCATAAGTATGATTTAATAAATATGGTTAATTGTCTTGTCTTGTCTTTAACCTTCCTCGATTCGAGGGTTGGTTATGGTTAATTAGTATAATTAACCATAACGTTTATATTATATTATATATTATACTATGGTTAATTAGTATAATTTAATAAATAAGGTTAGGGCTTAATTAACATAATTTAATCAATTAGAATAATTAATTAGTATAATTATATTAGGTAGCGTGCATGACTGCCATTCAGAGGTCGAAGAGTTGGCGCTATAGAAGCCTTAAGGCTTACGATCAAGTTCAATGTCCACCAAAACGTAGGCCTACCCAACGTTTATTGTATTTATTTAGCTTTTGCAGAAAATAATAATAACAACAACGACAATTTATATGGCGCCGTAACGCGGCCATACCGCTACAAGGGCGCCTCACAAACAGCTAACTGAAGGATAAGCATTAGAAAAAGAGCTCTTGACCGCCGACAGACCATCGACGTTGAGTTGAAGAGCTCGAAATGCAGCTGCCCTATGGCTTGGAAGTCTATATAATGCGCTGTGCCTTGAAACAGTCAAGTGTCCATAAAGTTTGAAAACCTCTGCACAACGACCTTATACATGTATATTGCATGGTCTGTATACGATGTCTTACTGCTCTGGTGTAGGCTATAATTGGCATCTGCAGGTCTCAGCACCTGATTGTGGTCTATTGCTGTCATACTGTTTTTTTAAACGTGCAGTTGTACAAAAACTGTGCAATGTGCAGTTCTAAACGGACTTGTGCAGTTGTAGAAGCACTTCTGTACGGTACAGTTAAAACTAGCAAAAAAATGGTCATTGTCCTCCGATTGGAAGTAATTTATCATGGATGATGGGAAGGAAAAGAAGGAGTTGTGCAGTTCTACAAATTCCTTAAAAGCAGCCCTGTATGCTGTCATATTAAATGATACACTGCATAGGCCTTAGTATTGACATGGAAACCAATGGTTTTATTCAGTTAGATGTCAGTTTGGTATACCTGCAATCTCATAAAATGTCAGCGAGTGCGGCCTATCTCCGCGCCATCAGCATTATTCCAATTGACTGACTGTGTTCAATAAAGCATGTAGTACTGGAGCACGATACCGGTACGGCAGCAAAGGTAGTCAAGCAGACAAAGGCCTTTTCAGAGAAGCTGAGACCGTCAGTCACGTGGATCGATTTACACAGCTGCTGATGCTGCTGCTGCTGACGTTGGACGGTTTTCGATGCAGTGGACCAAGAGCGGCATGGTGCCATGGCTACGAGTACACACGGAACAACTGGTAGCCAAGAGAAACTGTGGTTGCTGCACAAGGTCAAAGCCAAAAATCCACTCTGAGTCTCAGGTCGTTCTAATCAGCAAACTGTAGCACATACAGGTCGTCTTTCACTCTCAACTCAGAGGTACGTATTTTATTTTAGTTAGCTTCTATATATGCCCATTCGTTAACACGTTTTCAACCGTTTGTCCCAAAAGTCTTTTTTAATTTTTAAGACTAAACATTTAATTGATTTTAAGTAGGCACCACACGAATATTCTTGAAATTATAACTCTAGGTAGAATGATATAGTGGATTAAATTTTTCGAAACAGTTTTATTGTTAATCAGTTGCACGATTTTCTATGAAATGTGTATCATCCAAATGTAGAATAGGCCTATAGGCCTTAAAAACAGGCTGCAATTTTCAAAGAAGTGCTGAGTTTTCAAAAAGTGGTAAGTTTTAAAAGAAGTGCTAAGTTACAATAGAAGAGTCAGCTTTTCTGCCGTTGATACCGATACTGTGGGGCCTTGTGGGCATTGCATAAAGGTTTAAAAAATACATGTAGGCCTACTTGCGCAGTTCCAGTTCCAGGTGCTGTTCGTGCAATATTTATAAGTTGAATAGGCCTATTATCTCTGGACAAATTGTTGAGTTGTTTTTTTATTCATGAATGTTGTGGTAGAATAAGAAATGAATGAGATTAGACAGGTAGCATTGAAGTCTGATCAACTCATCTCGCAACGCTCCCATGTGGAGTAGGCAAAATTAGTCTTTATTATTATAATGAGCAGTCATTTATAAAAAAATGATTTGCAAGGAAGTGTGGAGTGTGCCAGTGCCTCATTTTATTAGTAGGCATAGCTAGGCTATACTAAATTCTTTTTTAAAAGGACACAAGAAAGCACTAAATTCATGCTCTGAATTTGACTGCTGTCTGCTAGCAGTGATAAAAGGATTCACCTAGATGTGGTGAATCACCAATTCTAAACCATGAGTGTATATCATATTTGACTAATCTGAAACATGTTCCGGTACTCGCAATTCGCTATTTGATAGTAATAAAAATGCGAGATGGTTATTATCATAAGAAGTAAGCTTAGTACTGTGACCAGTCTTCACATTAAGCTGAGCTATAGGGTGGGCTCTACCCAGCGGGGCTACTGCCCCTTCTGGGTCTTCCCCTTTCCTGGTTGATACATTGAAATGTGCTTCTGTTAATTTGTCTTTCAAATGTGTTATATTAATATGTTTGTCAGACAGTATGAACACGTTGTCTAGTTAAGTTGCACTGTGTAAAGGTTGTGTTTGATATGCTCCAAGGAAGAAAAAACAAACTGAACTGAACAATACTTCTAACGATCTGTCTTTAATTGTTTCTTTCATTCTTGATTTCTGCATGCAGTGCATTGTGTGGATGCGGTCAACTGCAACTTCTCTTGTGATTATGATAATATTATGTGACTCTTTGGCCTTTACAATCACCATTGTTTAGATCATCTCTGCGTTGATCATTTGGCTGAATCTCCTACTGCGTGGTTTCGTCTATATATACTTATAGATCTATATGTATATAAATATATATTATACATAGCCTATATTAGACCTAAATATACAGTTCTAGTAGCAATACTCAAGACATATCGGTGAAAAGTAGAATCAAACTGATATCCGTTGGACCGTATAATTATGATGCATATACAGGATAGATCTCATTTTTCGATCAGAAGTCTTGCATTCAGCAAAATGTTGGCTAATAGCCTAGTTTGATTTTGTTTAATTATAGATCGATTTATATCTCTTCGGCGCCTCTTGTTTGCTAAGTCTAGTATACCGTACCATCATGATCTGTGATTGACTGGTATAGCGCCTCATTTGTATTTGCCTACATGCACTTAACTTTGTCAATGCATGGGCGAGATTATGGCTGTGGCTTTCCAGAGAATCAATCAAACACATCCGAATCTGAGTGTCAGTGAGTGGTATAGGGCCTACTTAAGGTTCGATGTTTCGTATTTCACAAATGAAACGACAAATTAATATGACATTTAGCGTCTAGGCCTACCTTGTATAATATATGGGGGCAAATTGTAAACGCAAGACTATAGACCTGCGCGTAACTTCTCTAAGAGACAGCAAAGTGCACAAGGAATTGCACATTAGTCTGTCTTAGAAAGTCTAAAGCTATACTTATAAAGGCATCCATCCTGTGATTCAGCCATCATTCAGGTCCTTGTCAGGTGCGATCAGTATACGGACAACAACAGGGAAGCATTTATATGCTTCGGGAAATGTAGGCCTATGGCTGGCAAAATGCATGTGTGCATGATTAAAACCTGGATCAATAGATCTCGAGAAGACATGCAGTCTACTGTCTACCATTTCTCCTGCTGGGGTGTTGATCAACGAATGACTAGCAAAAAGACTACGGGAAACCGGGACCATTATCCAGTCTACACCAATTGCCGGACCTTAATCACAGTGTGATTATTCAGCCGCATTGTGCCTGCATGTTTTTAATGCATAATTATAAGCTTAATCATGTATGTTTGTTCCTCTATTAGTGCGTGTATATGTCTCTTTCGCTGCCTCCATACATTATACATGTATAGGTCTGTGTAACAGTGTGTATGTACGCGCGTATGCACGAATCTACATAATAATGAACGCATTGAAACGCTTTTATGGATCCTAATAAAAGCATGCAGACGCGTTGCACACACAAGATCAATAGTAGGTTCAGCATCAGCACATAGGCCTACATTATTGTTTGTAACAACAGCTTCAGAGGCAGAACAGTAATGAAGGCAATGTAAGCAGGTAGTGGTAGCCTATACATGTACCTCCGATTTTAAGCATAGCCGCTTCTGTAGCGCCAGTGCATAATTAACTTGCATCAAATCACCGAAAAAGAGAAAATTAATCAGATGAATTTCGATGAAGTCAATATGAGGTCAGTAATTGCACAAAAGACAAAGCCGCAATCCGCTCATACATCCAAAAGTTCAGTTTTTTAGACAGAATGAACGCATTGAAACGCTTTTATGGATCCTAATAAAAGCATGCAGACGCGTTGCACACACAAGATCAATAGTAGGTTCAGCATCAGCACATAGGCCTACATTATTGTTTGTAACAACAGCTTCAGAGGCAGAACAGTAATGAAGGCAATGTAAGCAGGTAGTGGTAGCCTATACATGTACCTCCGATTTTAAGCATAGCCGCTTCTGTAGCGCCAGTGCATAATTAACTTGCATCAAATCACCGAAAAAGAGAAAATTAATCAGATGAATTTCGATGAAGTCAATATGAGGTCAGTAATTGCACAAAAGACAAAGCCGCAATCCGCTCATACATCCAAAAGTTCAGTTTTTTAGACAGAATGAACGCATTGAAACGCTTTTATGGATCCTAATAAAAGCATGCAGACGCGTTGCACACACAAGATCAATAGTAGGTTCAGCATCAGCACATAGGCCTACATTATTGTTTGTAACAACAGCTTCAGAGGCAGAACAGTAATGAAGGCAATGTAAGCAGGTAGTGGTAGCCTATACATGTACCTCCGATTTTAAGCATAGCCGCTTCTGTAGCGCCAGTGCATAATTAACTTGCATCAAATCACCGAAAAAGAGAAAATTAATCAGATGAATTTCGATGAAGTCAATATGAGGTCAGTAATTGCACAAAAGACAAAGCCGCAATCCGCTCATACATCCAAAAGTTCAGTTTTTTAGACAGAATGGCAGCCTGTGGTGGATAATTGAAGGTAAATTAATTTTAATAAATTCTTAAAAGGAGTTAAGTTAGAAACTAAATTACACTAGCGACTGAGCAAGAGAGTTCACTGACTGCAGATGAAGATTGCAACGCCTTAGAAGCATTAGAAGCCTTAGAAGGCTTTGAAGGCTTAGAGACAGCGGACTGAAAAGCAGCGCAGACGAGTCACAAGCAAACTGTCGAAAAAGACGCAGATTTCGGTATCGTTAGCCAAGAAAATAATTATGTTCCAGTGAATGGTTTGCCTTTGCGAATATTAGTGCCAGGCAACTAACTCATGGTCCATGTAACTGACAAGGATGATGATGATGATAACAATAATGATGATTGTCTTCGTGAATGTTTTCACTGAGCAGCAAATAGACTATATATATAGGCTTATAATGATAAATTAGGGGGTTGTTTTACAGGTACCATCAGAAACAATATGGACAGCGGCTACAACAACTATCCACCTCTGCAGCAGCAGCAGCAACATACGCTGGTGATAATGAACCAGCCGTCATCAATTAGCTCAGCAGCAGCACCGCAGAACATCCGAGAATGGAGCACTGGATTGTGCGGATGCTTTGAAGACTGTTGCAGCTGTAAGCATCCAAATAATTCATGCTCAAGATGACACCCTCGCCCCACCCCCTCCCCACACCCGTGATAAAACAATCCTTGAAAAGTTTAAAGTAATTATTTCAGCTGCTCAATTATTGTTCAGAGCTAAATTGCCTGCGCTTCTGCAGACTATAATAGCCACTGCTTGTTGCAAACTTGCAATCAACCCGATAGACTAGAAGACACTGCTGCAATCATGTGCAATGTCCACTTCGAAACACCTTTAGTCTTCTCGATCCAAGTTGCGTAGGCTATAGGTCCTACGGCTCAGTTGACTTGTTAAATGTCCAAGTTAATTATGATGTTAAAGGGACCTATAAATACTGGAATACTGGAATTTTTCCAGTCTTCGCGTACGGTACATTTGAAAACCAGATCTCTAGGTTGACAATCCATAACATCAAAAGTTTTAAGTGGTTCAGAAGCTGTAGATTGTAGAAGCCTACAGTCCGCTTTAAATATGGACCCACTGCAAACTAACTTGCTGGAGCGCTTCACGTTCCGTTTCTGCTATAGCCTTTCCTTTAAAGGAGACGCAGGAAATCCAAAATCTTAAAGACTGACGAAACATAATGAAACATTGGTGTGAACATGTGAGTGTGCGTATATTCTTCGTTGCAGGTGCCTACGCATATTTCTGCTATCCGTGCTTCATGTGCTCGCTGTCTACTCAGCTGAACGAATTCGTCTGTGGACCACTCTGCTGCCAACTGGCTTTTGTCGCACCAATGCGTACCAAGGTTCGCACCATGTACGGCATCAAGGCAAGTATTATATTCCACAACCCGGTACTTACAGCATAATTATAGTGTTACAGTATAAATGTCTGTAGACTACAGTTAAGCATGAGTCATAGGCGCATTTGAAGACGCATTAATATAACTTGCTGTCGTCTACAGTCTGACCAGGGGGAAAATTTATAGGCCTACGGACCAGTGAGGTCAAGTCGAAGTCGCCAACCTTTTCCTCGATTTAGAGGAATATTGACTAGTACCGTATAGGCTAGGCTACTAGGCCTATAATTATAATGAAGCTTGAAAGTTGCAGACGCATATAAACTGCATCCGTTAATCTGATTAACGAATAGTAGGCCTATAGGCCCTAATGCTTTTAGAATACATTTATGATTGTTTTTCTGGACAAGAACGACGTGGAGTTATTTTTCTTATGTTTATGATGCAGGGGTCGATCTGCAAGGACCTCTGCACTGTAGTGTTCTGCGAGTTCTGCGCCTCGACCCAGATGCATCGTCAGCTGAAGAACATGGGTCACATCCCCGCCTGAGAAGAACCGTGACGCCAACGATGAGAGCCAAAATGACGTCCAAAGACACCACACGCATATACGGGATATTGACATAATAATTATGTTACAAGATGGAGCACTTCTACATGTGATTACGGTTTTATGCAAGGATAACTAAGAAAACTTTCGAGTGTAACTGCACGTTGCAGCAACTTTATACAACTTTATGTTGATTGTAAAGAACATTTATATGGCGCACTTTCAGAAGCACAATGCAGCATTTTTTAGTTAGCGTACATAATTTATGCCTATAGCTTAGTAGGTCTATAAAAAAGGATGGTGAGCAGTCTAATGTAAATTGATAATAACATTATTGCATTGTTTCATCCACCTTACGAGCTCAATGCTTTTCGACTGTGCCCTCCTATGGCTGTGTCAGATCATGCAGGTGGAAGGCTATGATTATAAGGCCTAGTCGGCCTATCTGCGTGCATTCACAATAGCCTACCTTCCATCTTTTTAGCCAGAGTACAGATTTTCAATATAATTATGAGCTCATGGTGGATGGCAGGCAAGATGAGATTCGTGATTTTCGTAAATCGTAACCTTTAACACCTGCAGTGTACCCTGCAGATAAGATGAGTGTAATCAAGAGGTCCAAAATATATAGGCTAGTGTTTGGTAAAACATGAATTCATGATTATTTTTTTAAATAAAGGCATATTGCTTTACGTTTGGTATTTTGTTAACATTTAATTTGTGCTCCACAAATCGGTAAAAATGAAATAATTAAAGCCCGTGGGTCCCATAAGGTGGTTGCGCCTATATGCACCCACCTCCCATTCACTTTGCCGCAGGAAGAACAAACTCCACCAGACACTAATAGGTCCGATCTGAAAAGAAATATCTCTCATTGTGTTTCCAGTAGGGTGGAGCATAGGCGTAGGGGACATTTCAGGAGTGGGGGGGGGGGGGCAAAAGTTTAACTTTTGCCCGAAAAATCTGACGACCTTTTTTTTTTTAGTCGTCAGGCCGAAATTGCCCGAAAATTTCCGTTACTTTTCCGCCCGAAAAATCTGACGACCTTTTTTTTTTTTTTAGTCGTCCGGCCCCGAAATTGCCCGAAAATTTCCGTTACTTTTCCGCCCGAAAAATCTCACGACCTTTTTTTCTTTTTTTTTTCTTTAGTTGTCCGGTTGAAATTGCCCGAAAATTTCCGTTACTTTTCCGCCCGAAAAATCGAACGACCTTCTTTTTTTTTTAGTTGTCCGGCCGAAATTGCCCGAAAATTTCCGTTACTTTTCCGCCCGAAAAATCTGACGACCTTTTTTTTTTTAGTCGTCCGGCCCCGAAATTGCCCGAAAAAATTTCCGTCACTTTTCCGCCCGAAAAATCGAACGACCTTTTTTTTTTTTTTTTAGTTGTCCGGCCGAAATTGCCCGAAAATGTCCGTTACTTTTCCGCCCGAAAAATCTGACGACCTTTTTTTTTTTAGTCGTCCGGCCCCGAAATTGCCCGAAAATTTCCGTTACTTTTCCGCCCGAAAAATCGAACGACCTTCTTTTTTTTTTAGTTGTCCGGCCGAAATTGCCCGAAAATTTCCGTTACTTTTCCGCCCGAAAAATCTGACGACCTTTTTTTTTTAGTCGTCCGGCCCCGAAATTGCCCGAAAAAATTTCCGTCACTTTTCCGCCCGAAAAATCGAACGACCTTTTTTTTTTTTTTTTAGTTGTCCGGCCGAAATTGCCCGAAAATGTTCGTTACTTTTCCGCCCGAAAAATCTGACGACCTTTTTTTTTTTTTAGTCGTCCGGCCCCGAAATTGCCCGAAAATTTCCGTTACTTTTCCGCCCGAAAAATCTCACGACCTTTTTTTTTCTTTAGTTGTCCGGTTGAAATTGCCCGAAAATTTCCGTTACTTTTCCGCCCGAAAAATCGAACGACCTTTTTTTTTTTAGTTGTCCAGCCGAAATTGCCCGAAAATTTCCGTTACTTTTCCTTTTTTTTTTTTTTAGTCGTCCGGTCCAAATTCCGAAATTTCTTTATACATTTTTTTACTTTTCCCGTACTGCTTGCCCGAAAAACCAGACTTGCCCGAAATTTGGGGGGGGGGGCATATGCCCCTCTGGACTCCCGTCTCCTACGCCTATGGGGTGGAGTGCTTATAGTGTCCTGGTTAACTGTGCACTCACTAGGCCTATAATTTTACTCTATGCTAGGAGTTGAACACTCCACTTGGGTCTTTTTGTAAGCTAGGCCTACTGTAGTTTTTCAGCCTCCGACAACGTCACACCGGTTAACTACGCTGGTCTATATAGGCCTATGCATGCTACATCAAGGCGAGCCTGCATAACGATGAAGGGTACGGTATAACCGATTGGGGACCGACGTGTCGGTTGGGATCAGGTTAGGCGTTGTGAGGGTCGGTTAGGGTCAGGTTAGGCGTCGTGAGGACCGGTTAAGGACTTAGGGTCATGTTAGACGTCGTGAGTGTTGGTTATAGTTCAGATTAGGCGTCGTCATGGGTGAAGTTTATCAGGGCCTAGGGACTAGGCCCCCCAGAAGGCCCAGATTCAACTTTTTACCATGAAAAAATGGAATCCTTTTTCAGGGTTAGCGCCCCAGAAGGCCCAGACTCGGTGTTAGCTCCCCAAGAACGGAAACCAAACTCCGCCCATAGGCGTCGTGAGGGTGGGTTAGGGTTAGTGTCGTAATTCGGTCCCCGATAAGACAGTTTTGTCCGATGGAGGACTATTTCAGAGGTTTAAATCTGAGTCTATATAGTTCCGCTCACGATAAGTCGATGACCGGGGCATAACGGGAAACTTCGATCATAATTGTCCATCTTACTTACTTTTAGAATGTGGTTGATGCCTAAGTAAATTATTCTAGTCGATGTCGTAGGCCTACGTTATAATACCTGTATAATGTGAGTGCAAAAAAGCACTGATTTCTTATTATTTATATGATGTAAACTTCAAAATACTCTAGGTATCCTGTTATACCCTGCTCTCCCCTAATTAATAATGGTCAAATTAAGTGCATAAAGGAAAAGTGTGCTCACGATTATTCGCTGTCTTTTTGAGTTCACTTTCGCCACTGACATGAGGTGGTGGCGATATGCATTAGGCCTATAGCCTATTAATTTTGTCGAGATAAATTATTTATTATTGGTTATTATCGATTATAAGCCCCGCATAAAATATCATGTAGCCTATAAGCATACATGTATACTAGCTGAACATAGGCCTACATTGTATTGTATCTGTATATTGCATAATTGCAGTGATTATAGCAAAGATGATTATAGCATTAGTCGGTCTAGGCCTATAGGCCTACATGTAGGCCCAATGTATGTCAGTAGTGTTACAGAAGTCATAAAAAACGAAGTGGAGGAACGCTCTTTATAATAATAATATTATTATTAGTAGTATTATCAATAATATTCCATTATCCCTGAAAAAAGTGGGGGAACGGCGTTCCCCCCACTACACCATTGATGTATGTCCAGAATGCAGGCACAGCTACTGACCAACTTAAACCTTCAATCTAGAGTTCTAGACATAATTATATGCCGTAGGTCTACAGCGCCTGCTTCCTCGCCCTCACAGCTTCGAACTTCTGTTTCCAAATAGTTAGCTCAACGGCTAACGGACGAAAGAAATTAGGCCTAGGGCCTACATTTCCAGAGTAATATACAAACACCCGACTATGGCTCCTCAATTTGACTTGCACCACAGTATAAATAATGAACTTTGCCACGAAGAGCTCAATATTAAGAGTGCAGGCGTAATAATAATGATTATTATCATCATCATCATAGTGAAAAGCTCTACAAAATTACGAAGTCTGGACACTTGCGCTTGATTGGATGATTCTGGCGGAAGTGAAATTTTAAACGTCCAGTCAAGTTGATGGAGTTTGCGAATAAATAAAATGTAACTAATTTATTATTTATTTGAACTATTTGCAAAATGTCTTATGTAGCTTTGTTTTATGCTTTTTTGCATGTTTGTGTTTAGCTTGTGTGTATGGTTTAAGAGTTTTCGCGGCTAACAATTAGTATCACGAATGGATTTAAACAGACACACCTCTAAGCCAAATTTGTCGCTAAGCACGCAAAAATTAACCGCTGATTGATATTTTCCTTGCTGTTTTTTTCCAATTAAGTGCCATATTACAAATGCTGATAATAATCACCATCGTCAGTCATGATTTCTGACGTCGCAGGCGGGTGAACCCGAGCCCCAAAACTGTGAAATTACACAGCCCTATATTCCGAACAGTTTATAGAAAGCGGCCGAAAACCCTACAACTATTCAGAGTTAAATTGAATACATAGTAGTCCGTTAGTGCTGTTGATAACACGGTTTTGTGTATAAAAATCATTAAGTTGTGTGTGTGTGTCACACTTAGAAAATCAATTTGGGGCTCCCGCCGAAATTTGTTTAGGAAAATCGGGCCGCACCATCGTAAGCTGACTGAGAAAGAAATTCCCGAAGACTGAGTGCCTGGTGACTAAGCAATATATCTGCTCCGACTTCACTCAAATAGTGTGCTGTGACCTACCGGTCGTGTCCCATTATGCCATATACTTAGCAAGTAAGTAAAGAGCAAAACCACCATCTTGCTGTTTGCGCAGCATTTGTAAGCATTTCTTGCATTGTAACTGGTTGTGGTGTGTCAGTAAGAGCTGAATGAAAAGAACAAACGTTTCGTCGTCATCATCAATTCAGTTTGAGTTTCCTGAATTGGCTCTACTCCCATTGCAAGTCTGTTTTTGTGGGCATGTTATAAACGCTTTGAATGCAGCCCATCCATTACTGTCTTTTTCGAGTTGTGATGCATGCAGAAGAGAAGTATTTAGTAAATTAATGTGTGAAATGTGCCTTTATGTAGATTATTCATGCTTACTGCTACATTCACCAACTTTCACAATTGTAAAGTCACATTTTGTGATTCATCAAAATGTGTTGTATGTTTGCGTATGCTTCTGTATTATGTGTGAAACAGATATTTCTCAAAGCCATTATCATGACTTTGATGGTATGCGGTTCACAGCGTTTTAAGTATGTTTTAATAACCAACTTTAACATCTTTCAATAACTTTGCAGAATTTCATCAATATTCAGCCTATAGTCACAATGCAAGGTTTGGAATATATACTTAAAATGCTGAAATAGGAATTTTGGGGTGAAAAGTTTATTCTCACATTGTGCAATGCATACATTTGTATTTTCTTTCTGATTTTTTTAAACAGTAGCCTACCTCAGAACGCTTGTAATAGGTGACTGTCTTGTTTGACAAGCTTTGGTGTGGAATTATCTGATTTATATATAAAACTATGTTCTGTTTTCTTTGAAGAGTACTAGAACGATTGAAATGTCGTCATTTCTGTCAAAAGATGTTCCTCTTGGATGGTCAATGCACGTTGCTTCCATCAAAGCATTGACAGAAGTCGGTCATCGAGTTAACGAACATTTTATCTGGATTAATGAAGTGATAGCAGAAGCGAAAAAGACCCTCACAACGTATGTTCACTCTTCTATTTGGAAGGACGTTTAAATGTACTTGCAATTTAGCACTAAATGTTTCTTCATTTGCACAGTTAATCGTTTTATTGTCAAGTTTTTAAAGAGAAACTTTCTTGGTTGATGCCAAACATTCAAGTCTTTAATGTTTTGCCTGTTTAACAGTGTTGTAGAACTTTGGAACTGTTAAGTGATGTATTGTATATTTATCTGATCATCTTTATTTGATCATCTTTATATGTTCATACCTAAAATCAAGAAATATTCGTGGTAAACAATATTTTCTGGCCGCTCCTGGACCAACTTGTATTTCCAGTTTGTTTCTTATGTTTATATCACAATTCAGACAGATTAACAGGAATAAGCATCAGGGTTGTTGATGCACAAAACAAAATTGTGAATCTTCACAGGTTACACTTGCCAAGATTTAATTGTAATTCACTAACTGAAATGCCGTAACTTATGCATAGTTCTGGTGACTTGTCTTTTAACATTTTATTGCTCATTCGTCCTGCTCTGCATTGTGCTATATAATTACATGTAGCTCAATCTTTCTGATTGCATCGTATAAGGATTTGGGTTGTAATGACACATACTTTTAAGACGACCTGGTATATATTTTAAAATAAAATTGTGAGATTGCTTGTGGTACATGATTTCTCTTTCTTTTAATCATCTTTGTCATCAGCAAGTGCATTTGACGATACAAGTAAATCAAATCTTCTGATTCTAAGAACATGTTGTAAAGCTGTCGCGATATGCATTGTATATTTTAAGAGACGATGTGGAATTGCTACCAAAGACTCCTTCTTCAAAGAAGACGAGACGAAGAGTTAACAGCAGGACAAGTGGCGGCAACGGTGAGGTTCCAAAAAGAGCCACGAGGTCTTCAAAGAGATTAGGCGATCAGGATTCTGTGGACCTTTCAGCTAACGGAAAATTACCCGTTAGGTATGTGGATTTAGCTTGCGAATTTTTGTATGCGATGGTGCATTTAGTACAAAAAGTCATGCGTTTCCAACTATCCATATCCATGCATTGCATTCATGAATAAAAGCACTGTTTGCTGAGAAGCTGTTGTAAACTTCTAAATCTTAGAGCTGTTGAATTCATTCTTGTGTTAACTTTGCCAGCTTGCAAGTCTCCAATCAGCTGCATCTCTGTTCCACGTATGTTAACAGGTCTTGAACACATAAATAGACAATATAGTTGATTTTGTCGCCGCTTTGTTTAACATTTAGGTATTTTAGCTAAGCAGTGGAATTTTACCGGACTAGGAATGTGCTCTCTTGCTCACTGTGTGATCAGATATCTTATGTGAAGGTGTAGATTAATTTTGTGCTTATATTTTAAGGTTCATGTGCACTTTTATTCAACATGATCCCTAAAGTGCCACCACTGCTTGTAGTTACTCCAACAAGAGATAGGGCAAGTAGTAGAGCATTTAATTCTAAAGCATGCTTTGTTTATTTTTTTAATGAAAGTTTTAAAAAAAATTGTTTCATAAATGAATTTGTCTTTGCAGCAAAAAGGCTTCATATGATCTTGATTCCATTGATGAAATTGAAGAAAATGCGAATGCTGTGAAGGGTGCTAGGGTTAGAATTGCCGAGGATGATATCAAGAGAACTGGTGCTAAAGGAAATGAACGACTTGCTGAAAATCAGCTATCGAAGTGCTTGTACAAACAACTGGAAGAAGCTGCCATCAAATTAGATGAAAGGGAGTTGAATGCTTCTGCTAGAAACTCAGACATTTCTAAAGTTATTGCAGTCAATAAACCTGTTGCTCGAGAAGGCACCAGAAAAAGAAAGAAAGCAGCTGATACGAAGAAAGATCCTACAAAACTTGACATCAGTGATAAGGAAATTACTTCAGAGAATGAAACCGTGAAGGATGATAAATTATTTGAAGAAACAGAGGATATTGGCAGCAAGAATAAACGACCTAAAACATCCGTTAAAAATTCGTCAACAAGATTAAGAACCAAAAAGTGTGATGTTCAACATGAGACAGAATCAAAGCTTGTGCCCGAAGATGAACACGTTTCAAATGATGCTTCAGAAATTTCAGCAGCATTGAAGAATGAAGAAGCCATGGAGCAGACTGAATCAATTCTGGAAGAAAATCATACAATTGGTATAATACCTGAAATTTCTTATCTGCATGAAGAAAAGCATCACGAGGATGTTAATGAGAAAAATAAGACCTGCAAGGCAGTAGACGAGAAAGATGGATTGAGTGAGACCCAGAAAGAGTGCGTAACAGAAGTAATTGAAAGTTCTGTAGAAAGTGCAGGTAATGCTGAAGAAGGTATGGTTCCTGTTGATTTTGGAAAGATGGAAGACATGTTGGTTGATAGCATTCTTGAAGATGAAAACCATAAAGGCAGCAGCATGATGTCGGAAGACTCGCTTGAATGTGTTCAGGAATTGGATAAATTAGTTAAGACTGTAGTGCAGCCACCAATATCCATTCCCACGAGCTCGAGTTCTGTGCAAAGCTCGAGGACATCTTTCTGTTCAGTTTCAGCTGAACGTGAA
Organism: Lumbricus rubellus; assembly: GCA_945859605.1. Classification (NCBI taxonomy): domain Eukaryota; kingdom Metazoa; phylum Annelida; class Clitellata; order Crassiclitellata; family Lumbricidae; genus Lumbricus; species Lumbricus rubellus. Next base: position 45,687,010 of record OX243811.1, on the reverse strand, counting down.
TCGTTGATGGTACTGGAAGTTGCGAAACCAGAGCAGATAGTTGTGGATTTGCTGACAGTTGGTCTTTCAAGTGATAGAGTACGAACAACTCTGGCTTCTGAATTTGTGGCAGTAGAAATTTCAAGAGACAAAGAACTGGAAGCAGTATCAACAGAATCACACACACCATCCATTGCTGAAGACAGAGAACCAGTGAAGACTGCAGCTGCAGTTATAGAATTGGCGAGTAAAACAGAGGAGAGATCACCTGTTCGCTGTCAGTCACAGCTGAATGTTATTTCCGATGAAAATACAAGTCCATTGGACGATTCGAAGATTGTTGCTTCAGATTCCAACTCTGTTGTAGATATCTGTTCTAGCAGAAATGAAAGATTGCTGCCATTCTCTAGTGAGCGTTCGAAAAACTCCTCATCAAAAATTTCAATGTCTGTATCTTCCATGGATTCTTCAATCGATTCTCAAGAAGTGGTTTTCAAAGCATCTTCATTGTCTGGCAAGTCTCCATGTGATTTGCAAGCAGTAGTGGCTTCTACAGGGGCTTCATCATGTAGTTATTCTTCAGTGACTTCCTCCTCAACAGTGTCTGCTGTGACTTCATCGAGTACATGTTCCAGGAATTCTCCAATAGTGGCTCCTAAAGAGGCTTTATCAACTGGCACCTTGTTAGGGAATAAGTCAGTGACACATGACACTGCGGCATTGTCATCGATAAGAGATTCTCCAAAAGTTATTCCTGCTGCTTGTTCTTCGTTCGTGTCGTGGGAACCTATTTCATCTGTGTCGGACAAAGTGGAAACCATGGCAACGGTCGGCAACTTTTCGCCAAACAGACCCCAGCCTAAGCTGTTGAGTAGTGATCATGCAGGTACGAAGGCAACAGAGTTGACATCAACTGATTTTCTGAAGAAGACACCTTGGAGTGCATCACCTGATTCTGTAAATCCCACTTCGATGGCTGGACTATCGCCAAGTCGAATTTATCTGAAAGTGCAACAAAAGAATTTCCCAGTTGCTGTGGACAACTCAGAGATGCCAACCATTCAGAGGATGCCTCAGTCAGTGGACAGTCCTGTTCAAGTAGATTTGAATTTTAAATCAGCAGATGAGTGTGCTTTGGTGGAGTTGCGTTGTTCTCCAGTGTGTCCGTCACCAGTGGGCAATGTCCATAGCAGTCCAGATGATCACCTCATGGATCCATTAACAGCCAATGTGCCGGAACTTGACCCAGTTAATAAGTAAGTACTTGTGTGTGTGTGCAGTTTTTTATTTGGAGCACCCATCTCACTTCGCTCTATTTTGGAATTTGACCAAGTTTGCAATTTTTTGCTTTATGGATTCAGTACCTTGTGCAGTTGATGTGGTACTATTGTCATAGAAATTGCTAGACTTTTCACTTATCACTGAGTGTTCATTAGTCGCCAAGTAAGATCCAACATGATTTATTAGAGAAAATTATAGAGCTGTTCTGTGTCATTTTCTGTATAGTAAATGCTTTTGGTAATAATGACTCTTTCGTGGTTATAGTGCTTTGGTATCTGGCCTTCGTTTTTAAATTCGTCCATCAATGTAAGCTAGTTGTCGTCTGAGAACTGCATGTTGTTGAACTGTGATCATAAAAATTATTCTGATTTAGAGCTATTTATAAGATGCTTTATAAGTTGATTTGTGAACGTTAAATGCCAAATAAAGAATGAATAGCTATATTTGAGCTCTTTTTGTTAAGGGTCTAAATATCTACGGTAGTCTTTGAATACTGTGGTCACTGGTCACCTCTCAGTTTAATCATTGAAAATTTTTCAGCACAAGAAATAACTCTAAGTTTTTCCCAACTCTTGGATCTCCCAAAACTACAGAACATGAATTGGTGAGTTAATATTATGTACAGTTTCTTAACTAGAAGCATAAAGGAAAGACATACAAGTTGATGCAGTTCTTTTTATTCAGACAATAAATGAATATAATGTGAATGTAAACTTTTACTTGCTGCACATCGCAGCACATGATATCAAATGTTTTGGTTTGTTGCAAATTACCAATAACAAGGAATTTTCATCAGATAAATAGAAATCAAAGGTAAATGTTGGTTATAAATTCTGAATAAATTTTGTTATGATCACTTTTCCGCTAATTTAACACTGTAATGACAAACCTACACTAAAACTGACAGAGAAAACAATGTAGCTTAGCATTAGAGTGTTTAAATACTAAATCCTTGATGTTATTCTGATATCTCTTATGAGCTGCTGGACTAGCATTAACTTCTGTGCACTGTGGTTTGTGACTCAATTGTTACCTTATATGCAAGATGTGAATACATTCCAGTAATGAGGAAACCAGTGCATTTCTGCTACTTCTGAATGCCCCGATTAGGTTTTTTATATGCTAAAGGATCTGTTATTTGGAGCACATGAATATAGAAGCTGTCTTATGAAAGGACTTTTAGTGTGGTTTTATTTGCTATAATTATGCATCTTTTGTGGTTTGCAGAGTCATCAAGGTGATTGCAAAGACACGTCGAGTCCTCTCAAGCGATTCTACAGCAAGATGAAAGTGAAACTCGGTTCTTTCTTAAGCAGCCAAGCTCAAAGCAAAAGTCCTCTGTCGTCGGCACCACCACGCTCCTCACCTGGATCGCTTTCCATGGCTAGCTCTTTGAGTCGATCTTTTAGGGTTACATCAGACTCACCTTCAAAGCAAGATGACAATGCTGCTTCTTCATCTCTCAACAAATTTTGCATTGCACCAATTGAAGACATGGAGGTTCAAGTTACGAGTGGCCAAGGGTAGCTATAGCAATTTCTTTTTGTTGCTAAAGTTATCTGACCTTGATTTGTATTTACAGCGTGAAGTTAAATGTTCTGATGAGCAAAAATTTCTCTGTTTATGCATTTTTTGTTGGTATTATGTAGATTTTCCCTTCAGTTGCAAGACAAATCAGAAATAATTCATTTTAAAATCTTGTAATAATGTAAAGTTGATGAAACAATTATTTCCTTCAGCTTTCAACATTAAATATACCTGCAGCCTATGCTTTTTAAATTGCCGTGTATCTCATGAAATCTGTTAATTAATAAAGAAAGCAGTTCTTTGCTTGTATCTCAATTATCAAAAGTTTTACACTCAGCTGAGATGTTCAACCTTTTCAGTTCAACTGAAATGGGTTGACGCTATAGGCTTTACTAAAATAAGAGATAAATATGTTTGCCTTCTGAAGTTTTAAGTTCAGGTTGTTGATTTAAAAACTTTCATAGATTTAAGTTTGAATAGAGTGGACAAAATTGGACATCTTATCCTTACTGATTTGATATCCACTTACTGTATACTCTTCAAACTTTGGATTATAACATGAGACATAGTACTCTGAGAATTTTCATCTACATGTTATGCTTTTTATAAGCTTTGGATTTATATTGGATGAAACTGGTGATAAACGAATGCCGGAGATTTGTTTAGTTCATGGTATTTCCTCTTGCAGATTATCACCTGATGCTGAGACTAGTGCTCCTTGTTCCAGCTCACCTGTTCGTTTGAACAGTATAAATACCAAACGCTTGTCGAAATGCAGAAAGTCGCAGTCCAGACGGTCATCAGTTCACGCACGGTTGAGCATTTCACATCGCAGATCATCTGGACCTCAGAGGTCCCGACTTTCAAAGAGACTCATGTCAGCTCTGAAACGCAAGGTGCGTCTTTCTAGAAGGATCTCTCAATTGAATCTGATTGATAAATGTTTAGGCTGTCGGCTAAGATTGCTTTGGCATGTTATACTCAATTATATTGGACAATCTTTAAGACATGCGGCATTGCTGAGCACTTTGTTTTGCGGATTTCAAAGTAATGGGATTTGGGCCATTTTTAATCTGTTATATAAAGTGTAGCCTTGCCTTGTCTTCTGAGCATGATTATTTTAAATGTCTTTGTTTGTATCCACAGAATTGTTCTAAGTTCTTGTCATGGAGTTACTTATGTTATCCCCATTCGACGTTCATATGTAAGGAAATGATGGGTAAGGCTCCAAAATAGTTGATTTCCATTGAATGGACTCTTATGCATATATATACTGTGTTGCTTTAAATTGTTGATGTTGTATTTGAAATGAAGATGAGTCGAACTCCAGCTGCATCATCAATTAAAGAGAATGTTCTGGTCCAAAATGACGCTTCATTGACCAATGGATTGCCATTTGCAAATACTCAATCTGAGATGAGTTTACCAGTGGCCCATGACGAAGAAGCATGCTGCAGCGCACCCGTTCATCAAAAAAATTACGAAGATGCCATTTCAGATGATGATGCTGTGTGTGACACTCCTCCTGTTTCACTTATGAAAAGCAAAGGTGTTGTAAATCAGAGCAATGTTGGAACACCTGTTTCATCGGCTTCTCAGCTCATGCAGGCACCATCGACACTGAAGCCAAAGCGGCCTTTGGGGTAAGAGCACTACCGGTATTTCATGATTTTGCTCTGAGAAAAATACTGTTTAAATATATGCTCTTGTATGTATTTGATAGTCTTTTACATGTTGAAATTTCTTAATTGCAACTCACCTTTAAAATGTTATGTTGTAGTTCAACTTTGGGTTTTGTTTATGGTTAATAAAAAATTTATAACTTAAGCGTGCAGTTGGATTTTTATGAATCATGAAAGGTTAGCTCACATATTATGAAGTGTGATCAGTTTTGCATCCATCATAATTATCCAGGCTTATCCCTGATGAGTTTTTTTGTTGTTGTCATGCTTATAATGTCAAATTACAATTTTTGCATTATATTCACAGTGCCAAGCTGCCTTTTTTTATAATGGTAATATATACAGCTGCATTTAAATTATAGTTTATTTTAAACGATTTAAGTAATTATTTGATTGATTTAATTGGTGATATAATCAGGAATTTGTTTAATGCCATTCTACAATTTGATATCTGGTGCTGTGAAATGGAGAATTTTTTATTTGTTGTAGATCTCGAATTAAGATGCTTCAGGAAATTATCTGTCAGTCTCCGGCTTTCTCATCAAAGACCAAAAAGAAGAAGAGCAACTCGAGTGTGACAAGCAATACGAGCAGTGTTACCAGCGACATTAAGACAAAGAAACTTGGCATCTGGTCGACATCTCAACGAAGAATTTCTCTTAAACGTACTAAGAAAACTCAGAAGGTATACACAACAACAGTTTATGATTAGTGCAGTCATGTTATGCATTGTGGTGTGTGGGTACACCTTGCATAAACTCTTTGATCTTGCTCGGTTAAATGCATTCCATTTCTGTTGAATTTAGAATAAGATTTAACTTACCCTGTTTGACCTATAAAACCCTTGCAACGAGCACTCCTACCTACTGTCGACTACTATTGTCTCTGTTCTTCCTGCCCCTCTGTCTGCTATCTTTGAGTGTGGGTCTTTTGGTTAAACTTTGGCTGCTCAAAATTCTATTTGGTTTTAATATTGATGATGCATGAGTATGCACAAGCAGTACTGATCATAATTGATTTTTTTACTATGTGTTTGTGTATTTTGCATATTTAGAAAAACTGATTTTTATTCTATATTTGATATTAATTTTCGTTTTATTTGGTATTAATTGGCATACATTTCAGAGCAAAGCAGCTTCACAGTGGACTGATTTAAATGAGAGCACTTCAAGCAACACAGGTAAATCTTATGTCTGTAATTTAATACAGTGTTGTAGGTGCAGGACTATTTTTTTACAGCTCATCTTTATAGGTGAAAATTCAGTTAATGCTTGTTTGCTGATGCTGTAAGGATGTAGAGGGAAAGGTGTTCAAAAAGTAATTGCTCATCTCAGTGTTTTCACGGCATTCTGGAATTCAGTTAAATCAAACTTTTAAAATACACGTTCGATTGTTTTCTCACTTGAATCTGAAAACAATATAATGGGACATGATTTTAAAGGTCTATGGTGTATGCCCATTGATTTTACATCTTTTTTATAATTATTTTGTATCAATTGTATTTTATTTTATTTTTTGATTGAGCTGTAAAGTTGCAATATTGATTTTGCAGGTGGTGCATCGTCTTCATCAGTTTTCACATCTTCTGGATCTGCCACAAAGGTAATATAATTATGTTGCTTATCTATGTGCAGTGTGCACTTGTAACTTAACATATATATGCCTGTTTGAAAAATTAAATCATTTTGCTTTCATTGGAGGAAGATCTTTATTAATTTTTATTTAACATGATTTCACAGGCACTCTGTGGGCAAGTGCCTAACAACGCTAGCTAATTGTATTGCGATTGATTACAGCTTTGGTTCCAGGATTTATAATATTCGTGTGATAGAAGCATTTTCGCTGATAAATTTTAATTCTTTGCATATTATGCACATATTGCACTAGTAAAGAGAATTTTTTGGTGTTTAGACTCCCATGCATCCTGCTTCGTTCTTGAATATGTTAACGAAAAAGCCATCGTCGTCATCGTTGGCTTCTTCAGGATCAGTGAAGTCTTTCATACCACACAACACACCTGTGAAGATGACTCGTGAAGTATGATGCACAACTTTTGCACTTGTATTCATTTATGTTTGCGCATTTCAACAAGTTTGACACTTGACAGCTTGTAGTTTTATGTCTGAATTTGCTGTTACAATGATAAAGACAATGAATTGATCAAGGGCTGTTTACCGGCATGAAATGACAATATCTGCGTTTCAGAGCTTTGATTATATTTTGATCTTTCAGTTATAAATTAAGTCGTAACAAAATCAGAGTAGCATGCAATCGTTTTGAGAATTGCAATAATTAAATTGCAAACATATTTAGCTTTATAAAATGTCAATTCATAAAGATCGCATCAAATTTGTATACAGTGAGTCATACTCGGGAAATTTCAATATTGTTCTAGTATTATACATATAATGCTGTTGATATTAAGTTCTTACAAACCTCCTCTTTAGACTGTTCAGAAAAAAATAATTTTGTATGAATGACATGCATAGGGTCTTAAAATGTGACATTTATGCACACAATTAACCTACCAAAATTCTACATCCATATCTCGATGGCAAATGACCTCTCAACAAGGTGTAACTTCTTCAAATAGTGCGAAGAAAAGCGATATTTGTGAAAAATTCTGTTATTCTTTAGAAAATAGTTATCAGCTATTTCTCAGCTTTTCCACTCCATGTTACTGTTATTCCATGAATACTTATCTTACTTTATTTACTTATATTATTTATTTATTGTTCTAGTAGGCCTAGGCATTATCTATGATTTATATTCAATGCTCATTGATGACTCTATTTATTGGGTAACTTGAACAGAAAACATCACACATCAGGCAATGCACAAAGTTGCCCCGGCCAAAAGGCAGTGGGTAGGCCTATCAATGTCAATGATCCTATTCTGTGCACAACTTCTGTATGAGGCTCAAAGACCAGCTCCTCCATTGAGCATTATAGATGAATTCTATCCTGAGGCAATCCTTGTTCATTTCGATGGTAAGCTGCTGCCAGGTGATGAGAGTGCTAATGCTGATCGCATGGTAGTTGTTGTGTCTGGCTTAGGAATTGAGAAAAGCTTCTAACCATTCCAAACTGCCTGGCTCTGAAACTGCTTTCCTAATGTGAAATAAAATTGCTGAAATACTAAGCGATGAGCAAAGGGGTATCAGAATGGTTGGTTTGACACAATCAGTGGTAACACAGGAGTTCACAGTGGCACAAAAGGTGTTGTTCAAAAGGTCCTTGACAAACACCTATTATTCTTGTTTGCAGACATAACAGGTCTGAATTAATTGCAGCATGCATTTTTTCTTTACTCTTCGTCTCCAATGGGCTTCGAATTCTATGAATGTTGCTCTGTATGTTGAGACATGGTTCACTGCACCCATCACCTGGGATGCTCTTTACAATAATTATACGAATCCTATACATCATGGAACAATTTCATAGCATTGAGACCCACACTTCAGATGTAGCCTTTCTCAAAATGAAAAGGTTTCTCTGGTATATAGACTATGTCAGTGAAGAATTGGCAGGTCTGTTACTTTTTCTGACATGGTCTTAGCTGACGAGAAGAAACAGTTTCCGCATTATGCAAGCCACATGTGAAAACTTATTTATTGATCCAAAAACCTTCAGGACATTTCAGGATAAAACTTTATCCGAGTTCATGACACAGCAATCGATGCATCTATTTGCTACCCTCAAAGTCAGTCAAGATTTTCTCTCTTACGATCCCAAAATGTGCATTAGACGAGAAGGTTAGCGACAATGACATTCAAAGAACACCGTTGCTGCACTTTCTGCTAATAGGCCTGATGACCTTGGTGGGCGTGCAGTAAAGTTAGCAACTAGGCTTAATTTTAACTTGGCCCTCGCACATGATGAGCTGCAACGTCAGCTCATTTTCCAAGTGGCAGAACACCACCGATAGCCTACTGCTGCGCCGCAGATTTTCATTCTTCAGTTACAGTTAGACATTATTTTGATATCGGAAACATAAACGCAACTACCTTGTATTGTTTCACATTACTGCAACACACTTTTATGTTTGACCATCTTCATTGGCTTATCTTATTGCTCGGATTCAACTCAAGGTTCTGGAACAAATTTCCTTGCTGAGCTACCATTAAAAGCCTACCAAGCACCTATGTGACCTCATCCGTCTGCTGACCTCTGTCACTCTTCGCCCGCTCCGCTCCTTTGACTGGCATGATCTCCTCGTCCCACGAGCTGTAGGGCCACCATTGTTAAAACTTGGGCCTTTGCTCTCAATGGCCTGCACTGTGGAACTAGTTTCCTCCTTCAACGCTTTCTCCTTGTACATATATAAACTGGTGGCCCAAGTGCCTCTTTTCATTGTCTTAAAAACACTTGTTACTCTCGTGGTCTAATGCACTGGGAGCGCCTCTGATTGGTGTGCACTGTGAGAGGTGCTATATAAATGTATAGACATGATACAATACAATGTCTTGTATGTTTACTGTAGTCTGTAGCCTATTGTGTGGCACTAAATGATACAATGCATTAAATTTGTGATTTTTGTTAATTTTTAAGAAAAATCGCACTTTTTGAAAACTTCACTAGCTTTGAGAGGTCACTTAACATGGTCCCAGAGTCATAAGATTTCACTGAGTTGTTCATGACACCAAATGTCACAAATCCAGAGGGTATGCGAGGTGATTAGTTGAAATTATTTTTTCACCATAGGAAAGCTGAACACTCTACTCCTCTTGTATCATTTGGTTTTAGGAACAGGATGAGCAGAAGAGGAAAGATCTGGAGGTCAAAAAGAAGAAGTTGGAAGAAGCAGAACAACGAAAGCAGGAACAGCGGTTGAGGAAAGCTGAAGAACTGAAAAGGTAATTATTATAGAAATGATTTAAAAGTTCTGTTTTGAGGAGAAATCTCTGTTCTCTGATCATCGTCATCATATGCAACATACTCCTCTAAAAAGCATTGCCATTTTCACGATGTTTAGCCAGCTTCTTAGATTGCACAATAAACTTCCATCTCAATGCAAGTAAGTCACATTTTTAGCACTGTTTGACTGCAATATTCATCTTTTGTTTCTGGAATGCTTAACATATATTGCACAGTTCTATTGTTGTCTGGAATTCTGTGTTAATTGTGATTTTGTTCTGCTATGTCCTTACTATGATGTTTTTTTAATTGGTTGCTGACTAGTGAATTAGCTTGATTATAATTACTAATGAAATATTTTAGTCCAGAAGTTCTGAGTTAATTTTGGCAGATTTCATGCCCCAGTACACAGCATGTCAACGAACAGTGGGAGGCTGAATGGTCCATTCTAGATTTGAATCTGGATGTGCAAAGAAGTTTGTTCATTGTATTTTGTATTCATTGTTACAGACAGCGAGAGGAACGTCAGATGTTAGCGCAGAAGAGACGCGAGGAGCGGCTGCAGAAAGATCTGGAACAGAAACGTGAGATGATGCTAAAGTTAGAGGAGACGTCGAAAGCATCAAGCAGAGCTGCAGAGGAAAGGCTACGAGAAGAAAGGGAAAAGCAGAAATTAAGGTATTGATCAGTGTGTTTTAGAAGCTAGTTTTGATGCTTCTTGAATTTTGTAATCGAGTGATTCTATCTTTCATTACTGATTGCTGGATTTATCTGTGCTTTGAATCAACCTTAATTAGAAGTGCTTCTTTAATCATGCATAGCAAGCAGTGACTTGCTTACTTAGCTTCTGCTGGATGTTGTTCAATGTGTGCAAGCATCATAACTGGCAAGATGAAGACGCAAGTGTCCCACTTTTCATCTATACTCAGTAGCTGATTGATGCATTCAGTTGCATGTGATAACATTGTAAGTTATTATATGTCTGTGGTTGTTGAATCATATATGTACTCATTGGATAATGATTATATCAATATCCTATGCAGGGAAAAACGGATTGCCGAAGCTGAACAACGTAGAAAGCAGGAAGAGGAAGCCCGACAGCAGACGGCCCTAAGGATGGTAATGTTATTTTCAACTGATTGATTTTGAACGTCTTTTGTTAATTGCTATAATTGAGAAAACCATTTACCTGGTAATTCAATTCAGAAAAGAATAATTTCAGGAAGAAGCTTTTGAACATTTGTTTTTAGCTGTGACACTTTGTGATTGGATTTAAGTTGATTTAGCACTTTAACAGCAGTCTTGTACTAATATTGACTACGAAACTAGTGAAATTAGTTAAATTTGAAGTGTTACAAACATCATCAGAAAGTACAACAAAAGTAAAGCTACTATTAATTTATTCGTTAGTATCATTATTATTTAGCCTACCATCTTCCTGTGCGGTAGCATAAATATTGTTAATGCAGAAATTACTCTGCAGGTTTCACCAGTATTTGTTGTTTTGCCAAGTTTACACAAAAATATGAATTTGACCTGGAGATGCACAAGTTTGCTAATAGATGCAGCTTTAATTTGGAAATTTGCAGTGTACTGATTCTTGGATTATTTTATAATTTATAGGAGAGAGAAAGGGAGGTGTTTGAAGAACAGCAGAGACTGAGGCGTGAGTTAGAGGATCAGGAACGACAGCAGAAACTAAATGAGCAGCGTCGCCAAGAGGAGGAACGAAGGAGGCAGTTAGAACGAGAACGCTTGGCAGAGCAAGAACGTCAACGAGTGATGGAAGAACAGAAGCTGAAAGAAGAACAGGAGAAACAGCAGCAGAAGGAAGAAAGGTCAGTTATAATTCTGAGTCATAACCTGTCTTCTGAAGTATCGCAAATGATCAGCATATTTAAGTGACTGGTTGAAGAAGTTAAAAACAGTGCAGATTAGGATGACATTTTCTTGCATATTTAGTTTTCTACTCGCAAGGACTAAGAGACCACTCCAAGTCAGACGGGCCAGGTAGTAGATTGGTTTAAATTGAAGCTAATAAAGAATGTTCAGTGCTCGTTGTTTTATTATTTACTTATCATAAAGTTCTTTGTTTGATATGCGTGCCCGACAATGTAATGCTGTTAACCAGAAAGTTCGTAGAAGCTCTGTCAAATTAAAACATGGTCTACTAGACTTGTTTACTGAGTTCTCTGTCATGGCTACTTAGGGGTTTGTTCCCAGCACTGAAAGGTATACGTAATTACGTATTTGTGTACAATTGAAGGCCTAACAGCAGGTTACAAGTCTAAATCGAACTAAATATGTCGACAATTGTGTCAATGGAAAGTTCAAAAGTGTCGGAATCACCCTTTCCTTGCTGATCGGATTTCAGAGCCATCATAAATCTGAATATAAATTAGATGAGTTGAATCAGATCACTTTGCACTTTGACCTCCTTGATACTCAGCTGAACATCAGACTGAAACATCTTGCTTATCAATGTTGTTGCTGTTATGTTAAATTGAGATTTGAATCATTCTGGTCTTTTAGAGAGAGAAGGGACAGAGCTGAACGTGATCGACTTGAAGTTGAACGACAACGAGAGAGAGAACGACAGAAGGATATTAATATTGAGAAGCAGAGAGATGCGGTAAATATCAAAGAAATTCAATTGATCATAACAAATACTCTGCCTCACTGTCACGAAGAATAGTTTGTTCTACCTGTTTCTACTCTCAGAGTGTAATTGTCTGTTCAAAGTGCTAAATTTTAACCAACCAACTTATCTATTTTCTATTCTCACATACTGATGCACACTTGAACAGTGCTTGTGTCTTGTGCTGTTTAGTAGCTGACCCAACGAGCTTGTGGAATTTAATTTGGCTAAACATCGTACAGTCAGTTTTTTTTATGTCGTTCATGTTTAACTTTAAGACTTGTCTCTTTCAACATGCTTGCCACCCACTGTAGTATGTCACTGTTGGTTCTGTTTTGAGTTGCCTGAACATGCTGGTTGTCTTGCAGGAGAGACAGCGTTTGTTGTTGAAGCAGGCAGAAGGAGAAGAGTCGAATCCGAAGGATAGACCGCCATTCGCGAAGATTCCAGAGAAGCACAACAATCAGAACGTGAAATGTAACACGAGCATGATGAGTAACACTGTCCTCGGAATTGTTCAGTCTGCTGCAAAGACTAATTCTTCCACCGCTTGCACTTCAGCTGCTCGAGTGCCTGTCACGTCTGCATCTGCAGTGAAGACTACTCCACTCACAAACAGTATTTACCTTGCACCTGCTGCACCTCCTCCTCTCACTAAACCTGCCGTCAAAGGTGGTTTCAACTGTACAGCGGCAACGGAAAAAGGCACGGTTTCAGCTTCGATTGTGGCTGAGCATGATACCGATTCGTAAGTTCAAGAGTATTATTCTATATTTGGTAGTGTTTATTATTGCTTAATAATCTATGTTTCAATATGATGAGATCAGATAGTAGCTGATGTTTGTTTTGGTACATGTTATTTGTCATCATGTTCTGTCTTCGTGGTCATTAAATGAGTCCCACAAGTTTTGTTGGCCCAAATGCGCCACTAATTTGGAATTGACACAAGCTGGGAAGTAAAATCCCAAGTCCTGCAGTGCCCTGCTCTTGTGTCCAGGGCCCTGAAATTTGCCCATTGCTAGCTTAGAGGCCAAAGTGTAGGCAGTAATTGCCTTCTTATGTTCAATTGGCAAGATTGGAGCTAAGTTCCATTGTCTTCAACATTGAAGACAATTCAGTGTAAAATCAGTGAAGGTACAGATAATCCAAAATGGTTTAGGGCAGGTAGCATGAATAGACCAGTTTTTTCACTTGACCTTTTACTTCATATTTTGTAGTTATGACATGACCCCAACTCAGAAAATCAAGAAACCTTCGACCGCTGAAAACTACGACATCGCTGATCTGCATTCCGACGATTCAACAGACGATGAATCGAAGCCAAGGAAGAAAATCCCTCTCTGGGCTCAAGGTCAGATGGGTTCTATGCAATGTTGCATATGCAATTATGCATGTGTGATTGTCAGATATGCAAATAAAGACTTTACCTTTCTGATAATTACTCATCTAGTTTTGATGCAGAACCTGTTATCAGATCTTTAAATTGATAAATCACAGTCTGCCTGACTTTCAGCTTCGTGAAGTCTTTTGCAGCATCCATCTACGCAGCAGGTTTACTAGAGATCATGTAACTAGAGTACTAGACTGTACAATGTACATCTACTGATTAATGTATAAATGACCTATTTTGTATTTTGATGCTTTTAAGTGATCAAGGTTTTTGCATGATAGTGGATTAAAATTTTTGAAATTATATGTATAATATTATATGTATACCGCAGTGCGTTTGCAGGTGGTTCAATAAAGCACATACTTGCTTACTTATAAACAGTAAGAACTCAGCATTTCATGTTTGTTTTTATGACATATTCAGCTACATTTTACTTTTGAGTATGTCATGTGCATATATTAAGCATATATTAAGCAGTCATCAGTGCTGAAATGGACATTCTTCAATCTAATAATTACTTTGGAAGACTAGCCTGTTGACCAAAAAAACATGATTAACTCATCCAATTGTGTTTTGATACCATGCAGATTTCTAATAGAAAGTGTATTTAAACTGTTTTTATTTGTAGGCACACATCTGAAGGCATTGCTGATAGCACAGTTCACTCATCCTCCAGATGTTGAGAAGATTTTTGGACCTGTATATGCATTGGATCTGAATGACGTCTTTAAGAAAAAGAAACCAAGGTTTAACAAGCGGACAAGCTCTGCGGTGTGGGATGAGCCTTTAATGCCAAAGCCTGCTTCACTCAAATTCTGAATAAGCATGACACTCTGGCTGGCTTCGTTGAGTGACCTTGTGTTTTTTAGGCCTCTTTAGGACTGAAATGTGAAAACTTGCCACCTACTATGTCCTCAGAATTTACGATTGTATATTAGGCAGTGCATCTCAGAAACTGTATTATCCATGATGAGACTAATATGTGACATTGCTGTTAATCTCTTTAACACTAATGGTTTGTATGGTTGTCACGGTAAACCATTTCTTAATTAATTTTCGTTGTCTATGTCGTCTGACATTGGCTGTGTAAGGGGATCTCTTCCAACTGTTTGTTTCATGTAATTATGTCAATTGATCAGAGTGAACTACGAAGCATGTCTGATGCCATAATCGTTTCATTCAGTTGATTTTATTGTTTCAAATGGCAGAACCCAATGATCTGCATTTCAATGGTTAATCTTCTTCAATACACCTAGATCTGAAATTCTGAATGCATTGATTCTTGCACAGTAACTGTTCACTCATCGTCCTCCAGATGTTGATTCAATTCAGTTGATTTTATTGTGATGCACTTCCTGTCTGATTCAGACAGTACAACCACTTGACAATATTAGTTTCAATGGTTAAGGCTTCTTCAATACATCTACACCAGTGCATTGTGGGGGTGTGGCATCCATAAAAAATGTCTGCAGAAAACAATCAACTTTGAGCCTCCCCTGGTCCGCATAATGTCTGCGTTTAGCCTTCGATTGCCCTCTTTGCAGACGTCCGCACAGAAAAGACACTGAACAAAGTAATGCACCAACGTCATGAATGACGTAATTAATAAACTTTTACCAAACTTTTCATTTTCGACAAAATATTAGAACTATCCATACACAACAAGAATCAGCTGAACTTGACCCAAACACTAGTGCGGCTGTAGATGTGTGCGCTGCTTTCTATTTGTGGAAGTTATGTTATGTCATTATGTGTCTTCCTGACCAGGAAGAGAGTGGTCAGACTCGTATATAAAGAATTTGTGTGCTATAAGCTTAAACAAATTACTCTGTTCATGTGTTGTTTGAGATAATATAGCTGCAGCATTATATTGCATTTCTTTTTCTAAATGGGTCAGGGGCTAATGTGTTATCCATCTTTCTTTGCAAGTTGTCTTTGTAAGTCATTCATTCCTAACCAGAATTTATAAAGTGCCCCTTCAAGGTTACTACTCAAAAGCACTCATGACTTCAGCAAGAGGGCAGTTTTCCAGATAGTGTTGCAACATATATTATTATTATACATGTTTATGTGTTTTTTACATGTATATCTATTGTATGCATGTATATGTATTGTAATGGACTTCTTCTTCTTCTTCTTTCTCTCTTCCGTCAGTCATGCGACGACGATGAGGCTTTCACATGACTTCTCCAGACTTGTCTATTTCTGATGAGATCCTTTGCTCTTGGTATACCGATATCCATCATCTTCAGATCCTCTCTGACATTGTCCAATTGTAATGGACTAAGTACTTGTATTTTATACATTATAAATAACACTTCTGTTATGCCAATATGAGCTGCCTCTCTATCTTTACTTAGGCTGCTCCTTTAATAGCCAGTAAGACAATACCATGGTCATCGTAAAAAGTACACCCGTGGTTTTCATCATTGAGTATGTACGTCTTCACTGAAGGTTATGGTGTTTAATACTACAATAATGACCCTGACCGTTCTTTGGTGATCTAGGGCTGTATGAGTACTATTGAGTAGCACATGCCATATGGAAAGTTTTCTCCTGAACAGAGTTTTAGCAGATTGAACAGAAACCCCACTGAAGTTAGCCTCAAATAATTTAAAGCTAGGCAATATTTGTTAATTCCTCCCTACGAGTCCCTACCTCTCTAATGTGTGTCTCTACAGATATATTCTACGGTCGTCGATCGGCCACGGCTACTGCAAAGTCTTACAGTTGATCAAAAGGCAGCTCACTCTAGCATTCCAGTGAATGATGATTCGATCAGTTCTGCTTCGATGGTAGACCAACAAGTTTAAGCCAACATGCGTTTATCCGGGGTTTCGTCATTTCTGCCTATAGATATTAGGCCTATCGAGCTGCTCCCTCGTCGTAAGCCTACACCGGCCTCAGCGCTTTAGCTGTAATGAGCTAAGCGTCATCTGCATATTTATTATTTTATCATCTTGCTGTAGGCCTAAGCATAGACTCCGTGTCAATGGTGTCAATCTTGAAATGCCTGCATGGAAGCCGCGTAGGCCTACGCCCTACGGGTACCTTTCCAAAAGAAGTGCCTGGTCGCCTCATACATTTTCAGGTTGCGCAGGCCAAGAAGTGGCAGGACGCCGTTCAGATTTTAAAATAAGTGCATGGACGCTGTCCATGACCGTCCGGCCACAATTTAAGCCATAGGCTAGGCCTGTGCCGATTCTTAGGTTGTAAGCCTTGAAGAGCTCAGTTCTGCTGCAGCCTTTAGCTTTTCAGTATGACTACGTAGACTCTTGGTCGAGACACTGGGTGCTTTGTGTTTTATTTTATTATTACCGATTAGGCCTACCACCGTGCTAGCCTGTATACCTCGCTACTTGACCTCCCTGAATTTTGACCTGGCACCGGAAAGAGCCTAGGGCAGCTCTGGCTATTTTGGTATAGCGTCGGTATCATAATTATGCAGCTGGTCTCCCAGTGTTTGTGGACGCTGAGAAATTCTCGAAGATTTCCATTACATAAAACTACATTTGTACGATGTCATAGGAGATGCAGGCCTAGGCCTATAGGCTTAACTATAGGCATAGCTTCCTATCCTTCGATTGATATTAGCCTAGGCCTAGTCCCAGATAGCACGAAGCCTCAAAAAACGTGAACGGCATTGTTAATCGCTAATCATAAACTCCACACTTGTATTTGAAAGCTTTCTTTATACCCAAATATCATACGCTCCAATCAAGAGAAATTTAAAAAATAATAATTAAGATATTTTGCCTGTGGTAAATTATTTTTTAAAGTCGCGTTCGTTTATCACCGACTGCCAGGTGGCAGCGCTGTGAGCGTAATGGCGACGGATGAACGAGCGAGATGGCGTACCAGAGTAGTTATATCAAAATAAAACACAATTAGAAATTAGGCCGGTCATTGTAAAGAAGTTTCGAAAACCTGACGGATTTAAATTCTTTAACCGGTCGATCGGTGGCCAGCGATCGTCTGATTAAACGGAAACAAAGGGTAGGATTTTGTCATTGATGTGTCAGTCTCAGACGATCGGTGGTTGAGTAGCTGTTTAGTCGTTTGTGTGGCAAATTCATCAATTCTGCTAAGTAAATCTCGGTTTCTTGACTTCTAAGACAAACCCCATGTTCACGTAATAATATTACAAAATATATGCAATTATAATTTTTGATAAATTATGCTTGACAGCTCGCAGACGCCTGTTTTCAGCTTTCGCAGCTTCGTGTGGCAAAACACAGTGAAAGCAAGTGCTTGTTATTAAAAATCTTTTGACCTAATGTTTATAGCATGGGTTGTTGCTGCATTAAAATAGATTGGATGAGTCAGGATGACATTAGAGTTCTGATATTGTCTGACTTGGTTTGTGTGCCTCGCTTGCGCCTTGTACATTATCTATTCCATTATTAATTGTACTTATTATACACAAGCGCCATAGAAGTTGCTAATTGATTGATTAACTGCAAACAAATCAGCTGACTTGTATGGGATGGGGTAAAAGTGTATCTTTGCATATTCAAATATTCACTCATTTAACACTATTATTTTTCATCAATCCAACTTATATTTAAGCAAGAATTCTTTAATTCTGATATTGTACATTAACTATTCCATTATTAATTGTACTTATTATACACAAGCGCCATAGAAGTTGCTAATTGATTGATTAACTGCAAACAAATCAGCTGACTTGTATGGGATGGGGTAAAAGTGTATCTTTGCATATTCAAATATTCACTCATTTAACACTATTATTTTTCATCAATCCAACTTATATTTAAGCAAGAATTCTTTAATAAATTTCGACTCGTGATCCCAAGACTGAGAGACAGAATGCCTATGTTTGTAAACAATATGGCCACCCTCAATTACGTACAAATAGAGCGCTGCTACCTAGTCGCCACATCGCTTTATAAATGGTCAGATACAATAATGCGTTGCCTCAGTAAGTCAGTAATTGATACAAATTTTAATATAATAAAATATCAGACCATGTTTGTTAGTATGTTATAAGATTTCTCATTATTGCAACATCCATTTTTGCAAGTATTATTTCCATCAATCCAGCCTCAACTTAAGCAAAAATTCTTTTCATCGATTTTATTTCTACCGTATCGAATTTCCAACTGCTAAAACTTGACTTTTAGCTGATGTTATAATACACAAATAATAAAGAACTCTAAACATTGATAAATTATCTTTTAATAACCTTTTCAGAGACTTACACTTTAATTCTATTTTAATGAAAATTCGTCACTACTTAAAATTCAGTTCAATACTTGCTTATTGAGTACATTGTATTTGTGATGTGGCTGGTAGTTCTATCAGTGCTCTATTTAATTTTCATCAGTCCTGCTTCTATTTAAGAAAAATTCTTTTAATCAATCCCATTTCTATTAAGCAAATCTTATTTTCATCAATCCAACTCTTATTTGGCACGAATTCTTCTAATCAATCAACTTGTATTTGACCAACATTGAAACCCATGCAATGGAAAATAATTAAATACTATTCTTTAACCTAAGATGATGTTGAAAAGTTGATTGAGTTCAGCAGAAATATTTTGATATTTTTCATGTAGCAGATGTTTTGCGAGCCGGCTGACTTTGTTCATATGTATGTCTATGTATATGTAATTATGTATATATAATTAATTATATATGCATATATAAATAATATATGTATTAATTGTATTATGTATATGTTTGTGCGTGGCTAATAAATTCTCCTAAAGGTTGTTTTGTATTTCTGAAGAGCTCCTTGGCCCACCTTATAAGAGCAAGGTGCTTGTTTGAATAGCAGGCACCTTGCATTGGTCAGGTAACTCACTAATTAATAAATTTTAGTATCCTGAATTGAGGATAAACATTTTAGTTTTGAAGTGAATTTAATTGGCACCAAATTTAGTTTGTGTACACAATGGTGTATACAACAGTGTCGGCAGCTTTGTATTTTGGCTTCAGCATGTGGGGTCAATACACTTGTTTGTCCTAAAGGCTTAATGACATTGCCAAATGCCCATAATTATTGTATTGTATTGTATTGTATACGAGCATTTATAAAGCGCCTCTTACAGACTAGCTATTCAGAGGCGCTTTCAGCGTGACAGCCCCGAGGAAATAAAAAAGACTTCAAGTAACGAAGGGCTGAGGATGATACCCCCAATAAGATCTTACTACGGATAGTGGGAGGGAGGTCATTCCACATAGAAGGGCCTACAATGGCAAAGGCACGATGTTGGGCCATGGCAGTCCTTGTCCTTGGAACCATTAAATCAAGTCGATCAGCAGACCGGAGAGGCCGCGAAGAGACTGCAGAGAGGGGTTTATGCATCAAGTCACAAAGGTATTTGGGAGCTTGTCCAGTTTGAGTTTTCGAAACTAAGAGCAGTATCTTGAATTGTATACGAGAGGTAATGGGAAGCCAGTGAAGAACATCAGTCATGTAGGTAGAAATGTGAGAATAGCGAGGTAGACGAGCAATGAGTCTGGCTGCCGAGTTCATAACTGACTGAAGGGAGGATAATCGCACTTTGGGAAGCCCAGCAAATAGTGAGTTGCAGTAGTCAATTCGACAGCAAATAAAAGCATGAACAATAGTTTTAAATACAGAAGAGGAAACAGATCTTCTGATGGCTCTCAGACGCCTCAGGTGATAATAACAAGAGCGTGTCAACTGAGAGAGGTGATCAGAGAACGAAAGGGTGCTATCAAGAGTGACGCCCAAATCGCGGACACTAGATGAAAATGTAAAGTCAGGGTACATTGAGGACAAAAGAGGGAAGTTAAGTTTAAGGAGCTGCTGCTTAGTACCAAACCAGATCAATTGCATCTTAGTGGGATTAAGGCAAAGTCGGTTGGCAGACATCCATGCGTGGAGATCATGTGACAAGGAGTCAATCAGTCCCACAAGAACAACCTGTTCAGCAGGAGGACCATGTACAAAGGTCTGGACATCGTCAGCATATAGGTGGCCAGTTGCCAAGTGTTTAGCAAATAAAGAAGGAATGTCAGCAGTATAAAGTAGATACAAGATTGGGCCAAGGACTGAGCCCTGCGGGACTCCAAAGCTAACTTTAGCCCAGGTGGTTCTGGAATCAGCAAGGACAACCATCTGAGAACGATCTGAAAGGTAAGATTTGAACCAGTTAAGAGGGGGTCCAGAGAGGCCACAAGAAAGTTGAAGACGCTGTAGTAGGATCTCATGATCAACCATATCGAAGGCAGAGGAAACATCAAAGAGCGCCAGGAGTGTTAAATGAGACTTATCAATGGCCGAGTAGATATCAGAGATGAGAGATAAAAGAGCAGTTTCCGTGGAGTGATGCCCTCTAAACCCAGATTGGCTGGGTGGCAGGAGTCCAGAA
This sequence comes from Lumbricus rubellus, assembly GCA_945859605.1. Classification (NCBI taxonomy): domain Eukaryota; kingdom Metazoa; phylum Annelida; class Clitellata; order Crassiclitellata; family Lumbricidae; genus Lumbricus; species Lumbricus rubellus. The sequence continues at coordinate 45,666,294 of OX243811.1, read as the reverse complement.
AGCTCAAGGTAAGGGAGGAGCTGGATGGAGACAAGTCTTTGTTACTTTAATGTGTCATTTTAATTATTTATGTGGTCACAAGCTCATTATGCACTTTTGGCAAGATTATTTTCGTCTGAATATTGTGGCTTCTAATGACCGTTGACCTGCTTTGGGTTCTTGACTACTTTTCTTCCACTGGTGTTTTGAGTGGTGTTCCGACGTTTGCTGTCAGGGTCTCGCTCTCTACGTCTAAAATTATTCATCATTATTGGTTTCCGGTTTCTAAGTGGACAGTCTGAAGCTCCATTTGGAACTTAGGCTTATTGAGTTTTTCGATTGGTGTTGACTCTTCTGCTGTTCTAGCACTCGATGAACAATTGCTGTAGCTGTAAAGATTATCGTCCTTCAAAGACCAGATGGCAGTGCAATCCCTGGTGTGTCTTCTACTCTCTACTTGGTGCTACTTGGCTATTGGAGTTCTTGTGTTGCTAGCCTTGTCCAAGGCTGAAAGTGAGCCGGGTCCGTCCGGGTCTGAGACCCGGCATCGATTCTAGAGACCTGCTGTTGCCGGGTCTCAGCCGGGTCGCAAAACAAGCCTTCAGATGCCAAAAGTAGGTAAAAATGGTAGGATTTTCGGTATTTTGGGGCACATGACTATAGGAAAAACGTCGTCAGAATCATATATGGGCCAAAAGCGTTCTCGTCCGCCAAAGTGAGACCCGGCAACTTTTCCAAACCACTTTCAGCCCTGGCCTTGTCACCGGCTGTTGCTCACTTTATTTGTTGCTGTGCAGTACAGTCTGAGCTCTACTGTCAATGCGGGATCTGTATGATTTCTTTATTAAACAGTGCTCAGTTGACAAAACTGTTTGTCAAATCACATTGTACTGTTAAATTCCATAACAGACTTTTAACCCTTTAATGCCGAGATGGTAGTAAATGGTATGGGAAATCCTATACCCTCCGGCATTAAAGGGTTAAACAATGTTTGGAGTGTTTACTAAGTGCTCCGGTTATTTTTGCTAAAATATAGAGCTTTGTAAGTGTAGTTAAATAGGTCTGTATAAAGTGGCACTTTTCAAGGACATCCAATAAGTGTTTTTCACAAGAAAACTTGGCATAGCTGTGCAGTCTGCTCAGTGCTGTCTTTGGCTCTAAAATCTCTGGACAATCATCAGATATATGTATGCTTTTGGTCAATTTGATTGTGAGATATTTGTTTGGAGGTTCGCAATATGAAATGTTAAGCTTTTTTCTAATGCTCATGAAATTACTGCTTACTTTTACTAGCTTGTTTTGCTTGCTTGCTTACTTACTTATTTGCATGCAGCTAAGATCTTCTAAGCTTATGTTTCTGATGGAGCTGTAAATGGGGCGGTTTATTGTTCAAAGTTCTTTCTGGAAGATGCTGTAGGCTTACAGGTGCAAGTATGTACTATTGTGCTGAATATCATATTTTGCAATTTTTTAAAATTATTATTTGTATATACTGAATAATAATAATAATGATAATAATAGTCTACTATACATCAGATGGGAGCAGAAAATTACAAATGTAGAGGTGCGCGCAAGATTAGGAAACAAAGAAAACATCAAACAAGTGATAATGGTAAGAAAACTGAATTTCTTTGGACACGTGTGCAGAATGGGAAATGACAGACTCAATAAGCAAGCCAGTTTTTGGGATGATGGACGGAGCCGGGATTAGGGGAAGGCCGTGCTGGGAATGGCTAGACGACATCACAGACTGGTGCGAAATGGAGACCCAAAAATTGAGCAGAATGGCACAGGAGAGAGATGAGTGGAGATGGATGGCGAACCATGCGATTGACACCAATGGACACTGAGCCCATGGATGGCCCGTAATGACGATGATGATATTAAACGACGATGAATAACAACAGAGACTTTCCAAAAATTGTAAAGCTAAGTGTGATTAAATTTAATTGTCTTCTCATTTCCCTCAACTTTTGATTAACTACTCAAGTATTTCAAGAGGCATTATTGTGGAGTTTTGTTGTACTTTAAGTGTACAGCAAGAAGTGTATGTCACTTGTACAGTTGTACATGTATGTATGCCTCTTATCGTGAGCACTGTCGCTTCGTTCTATCAGACAGTATTGCATGAGTGTTTAAACATCAGGCATGATTGTGTAAATGCTATCTAAATCTGGCTGATTCTTTTGTCAGATAAGCCAATTTAATTTAATCTCTTGATTTGTATTCCTAAGTACTTAGTGCCAGTATTAACCTTTTGCTTGAAGTGATCATGAGATTCAAGTCTGTTAAGGTCATTCATGGAGATAGCAGTTCTTTGAGACAATTTAGTGAAGTTTTGAGTTTGAAGATAACTGGTGTAACTCTGGTTAGGTCTCAGAGTTGGATGGTGTTTGATAGAGAAAGTCTTTTAACCTGGACAACTTTAGGTAAAAGTAAGATTTACGAGTAAGACCAGTTTCTGCTTTTACAATTGTAGTCTCACACTAGACAGCTCTAACATTGGGCTAGAAAGCATGGAATTACTTAAGTAGTTGGCTTGTCATCTGGAAATGATAAGCAGGAAAAAAGAAATATAATTGATGTGCTGTCAGACCAGTAAATCCAAAAGGTATTAAAAACACACAGGGGTCATTCCGTCTCAAATCAACAAATTTTTAATAAGTTTCCCACTCGACCATCTCAGATTTTGATGAAATTTGCACAGAATGTGCATAAATGCATTAGAACATGCTGTGCAAAAGTTGAGAGCAATACTCCCAGTAGTTTTTTTATACGGAATTTTAAAGACACCTGGGGTGACCCCGTTTATCGCGATTCGAAAATTGCGTCTTAATTTACTGCCATATTCAGGAGGCCATAAGTCGACTGTCATTGCAGATAAATAGATGAAATTTTCAGGATACATAGTCATGGTGGTGCTAATCAAGGATATTGAAAGAACTTGATATCTGATGGATAGTTTTTTTCTAGCAACACATTCAAAATCGAGAAAAAATCAACGACCATGTCCGGCGCAAGTACTTCACTGCTCTACTGTGACCAAATGGGTTCATTATCAGAGAAAGTGTGAACCAATTGCCATCCTAGGCCACATTGTGTGCACAGAAAAGCAATTAGATCAGCTTTATCATGTGCACCTGTTGCAGTACACCCTGCTGAAAATGAAAGAAACCACTATTTTGTATTTTGACGACAATGTTCAAGGCCTGATATGGGCATGTGGGATAGGTGATACAGCTATGAAATTAGCACCATTGGAAAGAGCAGCTCAAATACTACTAAATACAAGAAGAATTGGTTGGGAGACTTGTGTAGTTCAACGATCACAGCTATTTGCATTATAGTAGTGCTTTAGGCATTCGCGAACAGATATGACGCCAATATAACGAGCTTAGTACTTTACTGCTCTACTGTAGCCAAATGGGTTCATTATCAGAGAAAGTGTGAACCAATTGCCATTATAGTCCACATTGTGTGCACAGAAAAGCAATTAGGTCAGCTTTACCATGTGTACCTGTTGCAATACACCCTGCTGAAAATGAAATAAACCACTATTTTGTCTTCTGACGACAATGTTCAAGGCCTGATATGGGCATGTGGGATAGGTGATACAGCTCTGAAATTAGCACCATTGGAAAGAGCAGCTCAAATACTACTAAATGCAAGAAGAATTGGTTGGGAGACTTCTGTAGTTCAACGATTACAGCTATTTGCATTATAGTAGTGTTTTAAGCATTCGCGAACTGATATGACGCCAATTAACGAGTTTAATACTTTACTGCTCTACTATGACCAAATGGGCTACCTATCAGAGAAAGTGTGAACCAATTGCCCATTATATTCCACATTGTGTGCACAGAAAAGCAATTAGGTCAGCTTTATCATGTGTACCTGTTGCAATACAGCCTGCTGAAAATGAAAGAAACCACTATTTTGTCTTCTGCCGACAATGTTCAAGGCCTGATATGGACATGTAGGATAAGTGATACAGCTCTGAAATTAACACCATTGGAAAGAGCAGCTCAATACTACTAAATACAAGAAGAATTGCTTGGGAGACTTGTATAGTGCAATGAATACAGCAGTTTACATTGTTATGGCATTTTGAACATTTGCGGCCTTTATTATATATGGGAATACCTTATCAGTATTTGAAAACTCAACTCTTGAATGTTTGCGAGTATGTACATCAACTAAGTAGTTAATATATAAGTATGGTCTTCAGCTAAACATCTGGTTAAACAATGTAATCTTGATAGTTAGTTGTGCAGCACTTGATAACTAATAGTGGTGCAACATTTGATAACTAGTGATGCAGCACAGTTCTCAGTAATTTCTGTGCCTGACATAAAACTGTACATACACAATTTAAGCTGTTGGACTGCTGCACATACACGTGCAGATGGCACAACATGTTTCTACAGCTTGTTTAAATGTTGTTTATACAGCTAATTTAAAACATAAAAGCAGTCTTAAAGAACATGTATTTCATATCAACACAGACATAAATGTGATTGCTGTGTTTCTCAGATTACAAATAGATCACGAAAGGATATGTCTGCATCATATCAGGCGTAAAAAAAAAAGTGTTGTGTTTCCGGTAACGCGACCGACCCATTTTTACGGCCGCGACCCAAATATTTTTGTAAAAAAATTTTATTAAAAAAAAATTTTTTTCCAAAAAAAAATTTAAATTTTTTTTCAAAAAATCTTTTTTTGACATTTGTATTGACATAACATAAGAGACGTCAACAAAATGAAATTAATAGGACTGTTTCTAGAGCTGTTTTAGGTGCAGACAGTCGGGAAATAGGCAGTTTATACTTGCTTAGAACACGTACTTTGTTTCAGCGTGCAAAAAAGACTAGTGGGGTATTCTTTTTCGGATAGTCACTGCATAAAAATATTTTACAAAATAAAAATATTTTCCGACCTACCTACCCAATTTTTTTTAGCTCTGTTACCGGAAACACAGCATTTTTTTTTTTAGGCCTCAGCATCGTATCAGTTCGCGAATGCTTACACACTACTAAAATGGAAATATCTTTAATCACTGAACTACAGAAGTCTCCCAAGCAATTCTTCTTATATTTAGTAGTATTTGAGCTGCTCTTTCCAATGGTGCTAATTTCAGAGCTGTATCACCTATCCCACATGCCCATATCAGGCCTTGAACATTGTCTTCAAAAGACAAAATAGTGGTTTCTTTCATTTTCAGCCGGGTGTATTGCAACAGGTACACATGGTAAAGCTGACCTAATTGCTTTTCTGTGCACACAATGTGGACTATGATGGCAATTGGTTCACACTTTCTCTGATAATGAACCCATTTGGTCATAGTAGTTCAGTAAAGTATTAAACTCGTTATATTGGCGTCATATCAGTTCGCGAATGCTTAAAACACTACTATAATGCAAATAGCTGTAATCGTTGAACTATACAAGTCTCCCAACCAATTCTTCTTGCATTTAGTAGTATTTGAGCTGCTCTTTCCAATGGTGCTAATTTCAGAGCTGTATCACCTATCCCACATGCCCATATCAGGCCTTGAACATTGTCGTCAAAATACAAAATAGTGGTTTCTTTCATTTTCAGCAGGGTGTACTGCAACAGGTGCACATGATAAAGCTGATCTAATTGCTTTTCTGTGCACACAATGTGGACTATGATGGCAATTGGTTCACACTTTCTCTGATAATGAACCCATTTGGTCATAGTAGAGCAGGGAAGTACGTGCGCCAGACATGGTCGTTGATTTTTTCTCGATTTTGAATGTGTTGCTAGAAAAAAACTATCCATCAGATATCAAGTTCTTTCAATATCCTTGATTAGCACCACCATGACTATGTATCCTGAAAATTTCATCTATTTATCTGCAATGACAGTCGACTTATGGCCTCCTGAATATGGCAGTAAATTAAGATGCAATTTTCGAATCGCGATAAACGGGGTCACCCCAGGTGTCTTTAAAATTCCGTATAAAAAAACTACTGGGGGTATTACTCTCAACTTTTGCACAGCATGTTCTAATACATTTATGCACATTCTGTGCAAATTTCATCAAAATCTGAGATGGTCGAGTGGGAAGCATTTGTTGAACTGAGGCGGAATGACCCACAGGGCATTATTCCTATTCTGATATATATCTGACCTATTGGTCAGTGGAACCAATACAGGATTAATAATTATCAGAGGTCTTTGCTTCAGGAAGGATGGAGGATGTCCTCTTTCCTGATCATTAGAGGTGTGTGCAGCAGTACTTAAAGATGCATTTAGCATTAAATGACAGATCTATGTTATATTTCTTTCATATCCAAAAGCAGTTCCTCCAATTTACTCCAACTACGGCAGGTAGTCATGCAACATTTAGAGTTAGACTGAACATTAAATATATAGCTTGTTTACGGATATTTCTGATAGGTTTATCACCATCATTACTGTCCTCATCGTCATCAGTTTTTTTCTTTTAAAAATAGTTACAGGAGAGAAAGGAGTGACTTAATATTCATCACATTGTTTTTTCTTATTACAAAAGGTATGATGAATAATTTATGCATTCAAGTCTTTCATAGTATATAGATAAAAGACCTTTTCAAGAGAAGCTACTCATAACGACAGAAGCCTAAAAATTATATCATGGATGGCAGCGCAAGAAAGATACTGGAGACCTTGCAGAATGGCTTTATGACGCACAGAACAATAGTTGAAACAAACGTTGAGAGTGTGAATTCGTGTGGCAGTTTCATGTCGACTAGTTTCGAAGGCGGTGATTTTTAATGTGCAGAACTTTATGCCTGCAGGCTTTTTATCCATTGGACAGATTGCAAGTTTTTAAGCAGGTATAGATGTTGAGTGTGAAAGTAGTTTTGTGCGGACAGGTGAGCAGACCAGTAACAGAAATTACACTAAAGGGTGTTGGTGAGTAAGCAAGTAAGTAAGTAGCCGTTATTTGTATCTGACAATTACATATATGTGCATATTTGTGTCTGACCAGTTGGTTTGACTGTCATATAGTTAGTCAGATTACAGCATCTTTTAAATTGTAAAGGATTAGATTAATGAATTTGTCGACCAATGTTCCGATCGGAACTGGAGGAACTAAGTCTAAGATTAATGAATTAAATGATGTTGTGACAGAATACTTTGAAGATATTGGGTGGAGATAATGAATGTGTAGTACTTATGGTGTTACAGTGTTACTGCTGCTTTGCTAAACCAAGACTGTGCTCTGACGAATAACTGTCTGTTGATAAACCTTTTAGTTACTAGCTTGCACAACATTACACATGTATCTTCATATAAATGCATGGTATTATTGTTAGCAGTTCTAAGTTGAATTGTTCTCTGTGGTTATCAAATGAACAATTTATTTAAATCAAGTTGAGACAAGTTCATCCTGCCACACAAGATGAACATTGATTAGCCAGCCAGTTTAGGATAAAACTGGCATGCTGAATTGTTCTATTTGACTGCCTTGTGTATGCCTGTTTATAATTAATGCCAATTTAGACAAGTCTGTGACCCAGATAGAACATGATGTAAAATATATATATATATATATATATATGTATTATGTATAGTGTATGCACCTCAATTTATTAGCAGGTGTAGTGGTGCACATAAGAACTCAATATTGAGTCATGAGTTGCCCTTACAGTTTTGCCATTGGTAAATGAGTATATACAAAGACAAAATGGCGATGTCAACAAGGTGTCCTGTCATTCCATTGGTTGTCAGTCAAGGAGATAGATTTTGACTGGTAGTTCTTTGGTCTTATCTAAAGTGAGGAACACAGCACCATATAAGAGGTATATTAGGCATTCAAACAGTCAGTCATTGACTAATCCTGTGCTCCCTACCCTAGATCTATCTTGTCTTCAGCCATTAGCCTGAAAGTTGGAGCACAACAAATCAACAATTAGTCTTCTGTGCCTGCTGCACCTAAGAAAGATCACAATGATGACCCATATGTATGATAAGGTGTATTGTATATCAAGTGCTTTATGTACACATGTGCAGGTGTAGTCAGAGTGGCTGAAACTGACTTTCATACTTCTGGAAACATGTGCAGGCACTGGCACAAAGTTTCTGACATGCCAGGTGGAATGGGTGGAAAGAAATATGCTAATCTGCCATGTGTTGCAAAGGCTATAGTGGGTCAGATTCTAAGCGGTCGTTTTTCTCTGTTATCAAAATTTAGGCAAAGAGAGTCTAACAAGAAGAGAATAAATTGTTAAGTACTGTGATATTTATGTATGGGACACAGACTCAGTTAAGTTCTCATTATGTGACAACAAACCGTTTCAGGATTAATGATGTAGTCTTTGTTTACTGATGAGCCTACTGCCTGAACTGGCATGCATTGAAATGACTGTCTGTACACTGTATACAGCTCCATCAGACCATAATTCATAGCACATCCAGTATTGGTATGTTCTGCCAAATTGATCTCTCCATATTGCTGCAGCAGCTGTTGCATATCATTTTGCTATGGTGTTGGCAGTAGTGGACTGTTTTGAGGTAGGAAAGATAGGTAGCAAACTGAGGATGGGTGTTCTGTTGGGGCTAATTTCTCGTAGTTCAGGTTGTCAGTTATATGTGTTTATCCATGCATTATGTTTATGATGAAAATGATCTATTTGATTCATTGAATCAAAAGCGAAAACCATCATCTGCTGTGCATAGCTTCAGGCAGCTGGTTTTCACAAAACTCTAATTCTAAGAAGATAAGAATATCCTTTAATTCTAGAGCTCTCTGGTTTTCACCTGGTGACTAGGGCATAGCCGGGTGCCGTTTTTCAACCGGGTACCGGGTCCGGGTAGTTTGAATAAAATCTGCCGGGTCCGGGTACCGGGTCCGGGTATTAAAAGTAATCGTTAATCTTTGAACTGAATAGTATACATCCACACTTTGAATGCTGTGAAACGAACACCACTCAGTTTGTTAGCTACCTTTGGTTGAATTGAGTAAAACTCTTCAGGTGTCAGAGTTTTACTATGTACAGTTGAGTTCTGCTAGGGATTATTGATTGAAAGGTGCAGGCAGTATCTGTTCATGAACTCTGCTGATAGAATCATTCTATTGTATATAAATGATGATCTGTCCAGACACAGACAGGCAAGAGGAGGTCAGAGGTCAGCAGCCCTGATAAACAGTCCTGTTTCTGTGGTGTATGCAGTCCAACTACATGTAGATATATTTCAAAGTGCACCATCCCTTAATCTGTGAGATGTATACATGGTCATAATGGAGGGGGTGTATTAAGCTTGGCTGCAAAGGCATATAAACAGGTGGAAGGTTATCCCTTAGAACTCTGACAAGTCCTAGTAGTCCTAGTGTCTCTGACTTTAATGAGGGTGTGACAGACCAAACAGACTTTAAAGATAAGGGATTAATGACAGATGACCACTGGCCAACCTACATGTATATAGCTATGGTCAGTGAGCAGCACCTGTATATATATATATATATATATATACACACTCTTCCCCTTCCTATACGTCTTCACCTTCTACCACTTTCCTCCTCTCCTCCTCCTTCATCATCTCCTTTCTCTTCTGTGTTGGATATTTCAAACAGCCAAGCAGCAGGTGGAAGAGGAAGGGGTAATAGACAAGAAAGAGGAGGAAGGAAGAAGAGGAGGAAAGAAACCACAAAAGAGGGTGCCACTCTTCTATTTAAATATATATATAGATTACATATATATATATATTATATATTAATCCTCTTCTCCTTCACCTTCTACCACTGTTCCTCTCAGGAAGGGGTAGTAGAAGAGAAAGAGGAGAAGAAAGAGGAAGGAGAGACCTCATGGAAGAGGGTGATACAAACTCTCCCCTCCTCACCCTCTTGCTGGTAGGCTAATATTTGAAATAGGATAGTCTAATATAAAGCAACCATCAGCAGGCTGTCTGTTCTGTGATTGTCTGTTCATTGTACTACAATGCCCAGTTGAGAGATCTTGCAGGTTAGCTGTTAAGCCCTTTGATGTGTGGTATGCCATTCATAATTACCCACCCGGCCCGGAAGACCTTTTATCACCGGGTCCGGTTATCTGCCGGGTGTCAAATACCCGGCATTACCGGTTAACCGGGTCAGCACCCGGCTATGCCCTACTGGTGACCAACTAGCCTACTTAGATGTACTTTATTATCACATTCCTATGTGACTTTGCACATGTTTAAAATTTGATGATGACAACGACAATGATGATGATGATGATGATGATGATGATGGCAGCAATAAATAGTAATATATTCAAAGAGATGTTGCTACCCATAACTCAGCTATATTTCTGATTGTTTTAATATATTATATTTGTCTGTAACGCTAAAACTCAGAACTGCAGCATTTGGAGCATTGCAAAATTTGTATAGAACATTCTCCTGTGAATTTCTAGGTCAAGGCAACTTTTTCCACTTAAGAGGTCATTTTGTTGCTAGGGTATGGACGTTTTAAGTTCACATTTGTTTACATTCGATCCTCTTAAAACTGATGCCTGCCATATCTCTTGAGGTACCACTTGATGTGAAGGCGGGACAAAATATGCAAATCAACCAGATTCACCTGGCATTTCTCTTGACGGACATGGCTTGTATTTTGTGTGTGTTTGTCTTTAGCTGTGTGGTACAGACATGACTGCATATCTAAAGAAAATCATTTGATTTTACTTAATTTTATTTATGGAATACAATCTTTTGCTAAAGATGTATAGCCTGCTGGGAATTACACAGTAGCTTGTGTTGATTCATGGTTCAGAACGTCAGAGTGTTTTGGAACCACTGGTATAGACTATTTAATAGCAATATGTTTAAAATTTGTATTTGACATCCATGGGTTCTTTACAATTGACTTCTGACATTCCTCAGCAGTTGAGTTATTGCTATTCATTGATTCCACACCCATACAGGCATACATAATACATGCACGTGGACACTCGGCAATCTACCCACTCGGAATTGCATAAAACATAGGAACCACCCTTTCAATGATTCTAAACTCTTAAACTTGTTGTAGAGTTGTAGAGCTGGAATTTGGTAAGAACCTGAGCATTGTCAGATAATGCTATACACTGCTGTAGGTGCATATGCCAGTAGCTAACTGATTAATGAATGTACAGTCTGTGTTTCAACGAGCACTTTAATTCTGACCTGCAGAATCAGGGTTCACTTGGATGATTTAGCAGAAATTTAATGACAGTTGTTAGCTAGATCAAGGGCTCCTATATATTTAGCGCCATATATCTAGACGTCTATGGCTAGACTAAAGGAACTGATTTTGAATTAACAAATCAACATTTTGTTTAGTTGCCAAGAAATTCCTGTGCTGATTACCAACCGTGAATCACATAATCATGGTATATGATACCTATCAAGTCAAGTTAACTCTGAAATCTTCAATACCTACAGAGTACAGATTTTTAAACACTGTCTGTTGTACCTGTTTTCTTGGCATAATTAGCATGCAGTAGTCAGACTCAGTAGGTACAGTCTGTACTGAGCATTCTTAATTAAAAAATTGGTGAACAAGAGTGAAGAAGAGCTGTCTGATGCTAGGCTGACTACACTGGACTTGGTTTTCTTGTGGATGTCATGGTGTTAAATATATCTAGGGATGCAGTAAAATTGACTTAAACTGTAAATCTTGTCATTTTAGCTAGTTCATAATATTGTTTTAATGATTTTATTGTCCTATATAAGTGTCAACTACTCTTTATATGGTGTTGATTTTAATACGGGTGTATATTGTATAAGTATCAGCTGTTAAAGAGCAACAATATGCATTTGATGTTCTTCCAAAAACACTTGACAGATAAATGCCATGTCAACTAGACTGATGCACGTGTTATAATATTTTACACTGTGCTTCTCAAATATCATGCAACAGAAGTTTAAAGAGGAATAAATCAGTCAAACATTTTCTTACTTGGCAGCCCGTCTAGATTCTGGAATATATATATATATATGAATATACAGGTATATATATATATATTCTCTTGTATAAATATGGCCACACCAGTCTCTTGTTCACCAATGTAAACCATCTAGAGACTGACCAAATATGTGATGTACATTTAGCACAGAATCAGAATTAATAAGAGTATTGAACGAAAATTACTGGTATGTAACTGGAAGAGAAATGGGTAAAATAATAATTACCGGTACATCTTTTGGAGAAGTTTGAAGTCATATCGCATGATGTGATGGAGCTGATGCCCTACGTGTACAATCCTAGATTTATATTAAAGACTGACAGAGGAGGCCTTGGAGGAACATTGTACATGATGTGACTGGGATGAGGATGGCTGAGAACAGAACACAGATTTATATATATTATAATAGTATATATAAATGCTGTAAGTGCAGTTTTAGTGTGATATAGGGACTATCTATTGTCCAAAGCCTGGTCCCAATGGATAGACTGCTTTCAGGCTGTTGTTACAGGTGTCTGTTGAGCAAACAATTGTTTCAAATGTTTGACAGACCTGTGCTATATTCAGTCATATTGTGAACATAAAACTTTATAAATTCATTGTGAAAAAGCATGGGCTTGCACAGCAATACAGTGCATGTTGTATTAGATATATAGAATTTTCCATATTCTGTTGTTCAATGTGCTTTATCAATGATACTTTTTAATTTCCTGACCCTTGGATGAGCTCCCATTTACAAACAGTAGAGGTGGTGGTCATGATGATTCTGGAGCGGCCATGTTGTTCTTCATATGAATTATTCTGGCATATCTGGCCTTTTATTGATTTCTGTTCATCAGTGTGGTGGTACTATGGGATTTGTCCTTATCTCTTTCATCCACTTGTTTTCTGATGCTGGCCTAAATTTAGATCTGACCTACATTTTCAAGTTAAGTCCTTGTATTTAGTTGCATGGTGTACAACAGTTCACTCCCAGGAGAATGAAAACAAGATTTCCCTTTTACAAATGTATGAGGTGTTGGTTGTAATTGCATGGTAGAGTTTTTCTTTGCAGTACACTGCTAGACAAATTCTGAACAGCTGCTGTTTTGTTTACGTTTCAGTTCTGTTGAGGTTATCGTCTTGAATGATCTAGCTGATTTTTTATTGATTTAAAGGGGTATATTGTCTAAAATTTCAGTTGTAAGTGCTTTTTTTAGTAAGATTTCTATTGCAAAAGAATATGTTTCCAAATGTATTTAGCGAGCAACCTTGACTCTCATGTGTGGAATGTGGGAACCTTCATAATTTTGATTGTTGTGTAAATGCTGTAGTAATTCATGCCAAATGTGGTTATGATACTCACATGTATAATGAGCTAAGCCCATAGTGGCCGGCCAGGATACTATAGGCACCTGGGAAAATGGGGTAGGAGTAGGGGGTCTGGGAGGGACTTGGTTTGCTTGTCATTGCAAAATTCTTGCAAGACTATATATCTTAATTGGTGCATTTTTGAAGCATATATACACTATACAGTCAGCGGGTATAGGCTTATGAGATATGCATGTAAAGAACTCAAATTTGAGTCAATTATATGATACTAATGTGATATTAATATGATATTTAAACTTTCTTTTTGTCAAATGCATAGAAAATTTACTGAAAAAATTAATGAAATGAGTCTGAATCAAATGTCTTTCCACTGGTATACTTTATTTGTGGAGCGAGGTAGTGTAGTGGGTATGTTCATCGCCTTGCAGCCGTAGGGTTGCAGGTTCAAATCCACCTCAAGCTGCCTTGTAGGGACCCTGAGCAAGTCCTTCACTCGCAATTGCTCAGCGCTTTGGAGTGAAGCTTCGATTCAGTGTCCAAGCTATTGTTGGGAGCACTTCTGAGTAGAAATCTTGAAGGGACGCAATATAACAACTGCACAATGCACACACATACATACTGACTGGTACATCAAGCAAAAAGATAACTGATTGTCAAAATAGATATGATTCCAAATGTCACAAAATGATCTTGATTCACTTTCTTCTTTCTATTTATTAATTTTGATAACAATTTAAATTTTACAAGGACTTTTTAACACTTGTCTACAGATGACCAACTTGAAACCAGACACAGCCTGTATTAGTTAGCGTGCTAGCAATTTAATCATAAAGAGACGCCATTAATCAAAAAGCTCTATAGATATGTATGATAAATATAAAATTTCTCAGCACCACATGAAGGCTATGCTGTGGATGCCAGCTTATTTACTGTTCAGTTGGAAATAGCTGCTGCTGTTTGCCCAGGAGGAGGATGGTGATTATGATGATGATGATGATGATGGTGATGATGATGCAGTGTCATCTGTTGCCTTGCTAACGAGCTTCCCATGATGCACTGTTCCGCTTAACACAGCAGAGTAGTTTCGCCCTATTGGTTAACTTGCCAGATGGAATGAAGGAATGATTCATGTCAGATGGACAAACAGACAAATGAACTGCCGGTCTGATGGACAGACTGATTGGTGGACTGATGGTCAGATGGACAATCAGATATAGATGGACTGATGGTTGGATGGATGCATGTGGTAATGGTCAGGTGGATTGATTGACAGTTGGATGGATAGTCAGGTGGATTGTCAGATGAATGGACTTCAGATGGTTGGATGGATGGTCTGATGTAGGGTCAGATAAACAGACTAACAGTCGGATGTTCGGGGATGGACGGGTAGATGATTAATGGATATATTTGGATGTGAAGTTGTACGGATGTAGTGAGAACCACGTTTCATGTAACTTCTGAGCCCAATTATGACTTTTGGTTACTGGTGTTCAAATCTCCAACTTTTGGGGCAGTTGCCACTTCGACTTTATGTTCATAGCCGATCTTGAGTGCATCAAGCTGTTGGCCTTGCACGGACTTGTCTGAAATTAATAATTAGTACCGCAGCACTTCTTGTGTTGGTAAGAGATGAGATGGGAGCTGGAATGGAGGGGGTTGTTAGCTATCAGACTTTTTTGCAGATGTAGAAAATTCACTTACTTGGCAATACTGTGCATCTGATGCGCAAACCATGTAGCCTATGGGATTGGTCTTATTTTTGTATGTGTGGCTAATTCATTAGACGCATTGCTTCATTGTTTGCCTGTTAACAGGCTGGCAGAAGATGGCGCAGCCACTGATGGGCATGCCTCGGCAGCCGTTCAAGCAGTCCAGTTCTTTCCCAGCCACTGGAGAAAATGATCCGGCCTCGCAGCTGTTTGACCAATTCTGTAGTGCCAACACTTTCCATGGCATCATGGATACATTCCAGCAGCTCTGTGACATCGTCGGTCTTCGTCCTGTGGACCACCAGATATTCTACAAGCTACTCAAGACAAGACTCCTCTCATGGAAGGCACAGTCACTGTGGACTAAGCTGGATAAACGAGCAGCCAACTTGGAGTACAAGAAGGGCACAGCTTGCAACAAGACGAGGGTATAGTAGCTTAATTCACTAAGATTGGGACTTTATGAACATATGTATGAGGGTTGCCACTGTTCAATTGCACTTTAATATTCTATTCTTGTTCTAAAGAAGACCTATCCTTTAAAACTGTGTCAACTTAATGTATGGCTAGTCGAATGACAATGCTCTCTAGAGCTGTTGCCTATGCATGTAATTTTTAATTGTGAATGAAAGTTTTAGTGAATGCCTGTAATTTTGATTTTCTACTGTGAATTTGACTTGTCAGGAGCTTCTGAAAATGACCTGCTAACTCTCCTGTTTTGATATGGTTGATAAATCTGTAGAAGAAATAAGTTAAATTTGGAAGCACATTGTTTTGGAACAATCACACGATGCTGTACATTGCTGATTTGAACATACGAGTGCACATACATACATACATACGAATTATTTCTGTCTGTGGTATTAAATTGTTCAATATTAGTTTATATGACTCCTTAAGATTATGGTTAGGATTTTTTGTAAAGGCCTAGCCTGTGTGGCTTTAGGCGTAGAAAAAAAATTGTTGTGTTTCCGGTAACCCGACCGACCCATTTTTACGGCCGCGACCCAAAAAATTTAAAAAAAATTTTATTAAAAAAAAAATTTTTTTTCAAAAAAAAAATTTTTTTCCCAAAAAATTTAAATTTAATTTTTTTTAAAAAACATTTGTATTGACATAACATAAGAGACGTCAACAAAATGAAATTAATAGGACTGTTTCTAGAGCAGTTTTAGGTGCAGACAGTAGGGAAATAGGCAGTTTATGTACATGTGTACTTGCTTAGAACACGTACTTTGTTTCAGCGTGCAAAAAAGACTAGTGGGGTATACTTTTTCGGATAGTCAATGCATAAAAATATTTTATAAAATAAAAATATTTTCCGACCTACCTACCCAATGTTTTTTTAGCTCTGTTACCGGAAACACAACATTTTTTTTAGGCCTTACTTGTCCTGAGGTGAAGATTATCATTGGGTATGTATCTTCACCTATTCAGCGTATGGTCTGTAAAAACCATATCATTGTCTGAAGTTTGTTTACTAATTTTGACAAAAATACAGCCATGCAGCCCTGTGTAATCACTCTCCAGCAAAGAGCACTTGGTGATTCTTATCTGAAGTAGGTTGATTGAATTTGTTGGGTTTGTGAGCACTGTGCCTTGCATATCAATGGCTCAGAGTACAGGATCTGAGACCATAGAGTTCTACGTAATTAGACAAAAAAATAGAATGAAATACCGGTACTTGCTCACTGGTGAATTGAAATTTATTTGCTTCTGGAATACATCGGTCATTGTGGTCTGTCTTAGGCGAAAGTTTGTTGCTGCTATTGTCAACAGCACAATGCACGCACATGTTACAAAAGCTCATTGGCTCCATTTATATCCAGATCCAGATTTTGTAAAAGTCATGATAGGATCACGGATATCTATGACACTTAAATATAAATGTGAAATATACCTGGACTCTAAACTCACATTCCGACTGCATACAACAAACATTTGTAATTCTGTTGCATCAATGCAGAGTACATTGCACCAGGGCGGCTCTGACCGAGGATATGCTGCAGACCGTAGCGTGATCACTTGTTTCCTTTCACCTTTTTTATGCTAATTCAGTTTTTATAGGTATCTCAAACCTAGAGCTAAACACATGCAGAACTTCTTAGCTTGTCTAGTGCTTGCATGTCTCACTATGAGCAAGTTCCTAAGTCTTACTCCATCAGCTGCATTGGCTTCCTGTTGAAATTCCGGATGATATTTCAATTGATCTATTTGACCTATAAATCCATCAGCACCAGCTTACCTCTCTTCCTTCAGCCACTGCTATCTCCTTACATTCCACCTCATTGACCACAATCGTCTAGCACGGGTCTTTTGCTGAGCAGCAGTGTAGAACCGTTATGGTCTTGTGTGCATTCTATACCTCTGCACCCAGGAAATGGAATCGATTACCACCCTTGATTCGTGGCTCAAATTTACTTTTTACCTTTGAAAAGCAGCTCAAGACTCACTATTTCTCCTTTTCTTTCAAGCTGTTGGATTTATGAAATTCTGACTGCATCTTCCTCTGGCAGCTGACTATCTGCACCTTAGATTTGCATTTCGGTTTGACCTTGTTCACATTACAAATTTACTTAATGATAATAACAGGGTGGAGATGATTTAAATCGGTTGATTTAAATCATTGATTTAAATCACGATTTAAATCGGTAATAAAAATCACGATTTAAATCGGATAGTGAAAATAAATTTCAATCAATGCTTTTGTGCCACACAACTTGCAGGTTTGTTTCCTTTCACTTAGCTGCAGCAGTGCCATTAGTTGGAGAAGAGGAACACTTGTATTGTGACTAAAATATTTTACATCTGAATGACAACAGTTGCTGGTGACTAGCACTAGCAGTGACCTAATAATAATAATTAGTACCGTAGTGTTCTAGTTTGCAAGGTGTGACTGACGTACTGACTCAGTAACTTAACCACTTACATAGCGATCTGATTTTGCAGTTTAACAGAACATTGACTTCTTCATTGGATTTAACGGATTGTTCATCGATCGCACTATTGGTATTAAGGATATATACCACTTCAAAGGCGTTAATTTGTATTGTATAACTGCAAAACTAAAGAAGGTAATAATTGTTACCGAATACCAAATGTCAGTTATAATAATGCATAGTGGCTTGATACCCACATGGAGGCAGTAAATCCAAACTTAGAACTAGTCGAAAGAAATCGGATGTAAATTTTAAAAATCGGATTTTTTATTTTTAGTTAAAAAATCATGGTTTTTATCCACCCTGTAGAATTAAAGGTAATAACTGTTACCTAATGAAGCATGTGACTTGATACCCAAAAAAAGGCACTACATACAAAATACCAACTATAAGAAAGAAATCCGGTATAAATTTTAAAAATCCGATTTAAATAAAAAAAATCCGATTTAAATAAAAAAAATCCGATTTAAATTTTAAAAATCCGATTTTTTGATTTTTATTAAAAAAATCACGATTTTTGTCCACCCTGGATAATAATTATGTGTCTTAGAAGTGCAAGCAGTTTGTACAACTTGGAAACAATTTTGTAATCTTGAGCTAGTTCTATGGATCACTTGTGTCACAGATGAAATACGTGAAACATAGTATAACCAATTAAGAGACTTTGAAATGAAGCATGTTGAAAATATTTCTCTTTGAAATAAGTTGTTTTGTTGAAGAAAATCCCTACTCCGATTGCTTTCATACACTGCTTTTATCGTTTGCTAACTGCCCCAATATAAAAAGATTAAAGATATATGTGAAGTGCTATTTTTCATGATTACTGAAATATTATACCATGCTCTAATTCCAATCACATGCCTATGTAACTTTTATGCTACTTGTTTTAAGCTTTTAGAGCTATAGTTTAACTGCATATTTAGACTTTTGTAGCTGTTTATAATATTGCTATAGTCTACTGGCGTTGTGCTCCCTTTTCACTATTGTATGCATTGTTTTTAAGTGTTGATGTAAAAAATTTGGTCATTGGTATCGAGTTTCTGATGAATGCATACATTGCATAGGCCTTAATGTTAGACATGCGACCCGACTAGACCCAGCAACGGCAGGTCACGAGGACAAATGCTGGATCGCAGACCCGGACAGATCCAGCTCACTTTCAGCCGTGTCTCTCGCACTAATAAAGATTACAAAAAGATTGCCATCCTCTGACCGATTCCTGCCGGTGGTTGTTGTAACTGCAGGGCTAAAGAAAACGTAGGTTGGACTTCCTACAACAGGAAAACTCTCTAAATGTCATCCTTCCTGATCATATACATATGTTATGTAGGTTAAACATGAAATTTTGTAGTTGTCTTAATTTTTTATATATATATAAAAAAATTAAGACGACTACAGTATATACTGTGATGTACAATACCGATCATATACGTGAATTTTGCTGCTATAGAAGTGAACTTTCTGTTAATAGTATGCTTTTAATGATTCATTTGACTGTAAATCTGCTTTCATTCAGATGGTTTATGTTTGTGTTCTCAGGCTCTGGTTATTGGGTCTGGTCCATGTGGCCTTCGAGTGGCCATCGAGATTGCGCTTCTTGGTGGGAAAGCTGTGATTGTGGAAAAGCGTGAAGGATTTTCTCGAAACAATGTCCTTCACCTCTGGCCTTTCCTCATTCATGACCTCAAAGCGCTTGGGGCTAAGAAGTTCTTTGGAAAGTTCTGTGCTGGTGCCATTGACCATATCAGTAAGATTTCAGTTTTATTCGACTTTCTCACAAATTCTTGCGTTTAATTTTGAGCATTCTTTGGAGTCAGAATTTGTTTCTTGCAGCTACAAGAACTGAATGCTACTCAGTGAATCCCAAGGTAGCAATAGCAGGAGAGGGCTGTTTTGTATACAGTATCTGAACTGGTATATAGTATGGACTGACTCATTTATGCGCTTCTAGTTTGCAAGCCATTCTACTTAACATGAAATGATGTTATGTCCATATCATCCGAATAAGCAGCAGTCTCCCTGAAGTCCACTTTGGCCCAACAGATTTCATATCTAGTTTCACGCGGTTCCTTGGTTGCGTCCATCTTACCTGTGCGAACTTTGTCGTCCTGTGTCTGACATTGTAGCACGTGTGGCTCTGTGCTCCATGACAGGGGAACTCCTAGTTTCATGGGCTCGCTTGGCTTTTGGACAATGCCAAGCTTTCTCGGTTGCATTCACCACTATCTGGTATGACCTCCTACCGGAGCCACATATTTTATCTGGAGCTGACCAGTCAAACTAAGTTTTCTAAATCACTCAAATCTTATTTCTTTAGCCGTGGTTGGGATGGATGAGAGCGCTCCTGTGTAGGTATACAGAAGGGGTGCTATATAAATCCATGGAATGAATGAGTGAATGAATTAAATTAACATGTCGTATCTTTGGCTAATGCATTAATACAAGGACTGCAGCACGTGTATAATGTGGAGCGCGGTGGTGTAGTGGGTATGTTCGTTGACTTGCAGCCAGAGGGTTGCAGGTTTGAATCCACCTCAAGTCACCGCCTAGGGACCTTGGGCAAGTCCTTCACTCGTAATTGTTCAGCGCTTCAGCGTGAAACTCTAATGCAGTGTCCGTGCTATAGTCGGAAGCGCCTCTGAGTAGTAAGCTTGAAGGGGTGCTGTAACAAGTGCACATACATACAAACAAACAAACAAACTTGTATCGTATGGCAGGTCATCTGATGACTTTGCATTAACGATTCCACACTGTAGTTTTTTCAATTACCTGTGCATCCTGTGCCATATTTTTGTGCTTGTTTCTGCTTCAGTACGCTTCACTTCATCTTGTTTTACATGCACTATTACTTTGGTTGCAATGAATAAGCAATAGTCTGTCTGAAGTTTAGTATCTCATGCATGCTAGTAAGTATGTGGTTAATTCATTAGACAAGCTGTATGAAAATCAACAACGGTCACAGTCACAGTGGTTTCATATTTGAAAAGTGGTCATCCAGAGTTGTGTCTCTGCATAATAGATTTTCAATATTCTAGTGGAGATGGCTTAGAAGGAATCACGATTTTCAACTCTAAGGATAAAACTTTGTTGTAGGAATGTCTCCAACTTTAGACATGCCTAAGACATTGCTTTGTTGACTGGCATGGCTGCCTGAGCTGTTCGTTTATTGCCTTCATTGGTTTAATGAATTGAATAAGATAGACAAGACAGACATCTTCATAGTCACTATATGCAGAAGTCTGCAGTCTGTTGCCTTGAGATTGCCCAACAGTGATTGAGTGAAAGGGAAGAAGCTGATTTGAATTTTGATGTTGGGAATGGGAAAACTCCTCCTGTAGATTGGCTGTTCTCAAAATCAGCTGCACATATACCTGAGAAATGATTTGCGTGACAAAATTGTTCAATTATTTATGAAAAGAGTAGTGAAGTCTATGGTATTTCACTATGATTTATCACTCAGAAGAGTGTAAGCACAAGGTTGGCTGTTTGAGCATCGTATTGCCTGAATTGTAAATATGTTCAGTTAAAAAAGAGGACTGACGTTAAAGCTTCTCTTGCAATGTATGCCATGGCTTGGGCTGGGTAATAGATCAGCACAGAATTATAGAAGAATTATCCAATTATTCTGCTACAATGCATACCGTTTTACTCATCATCCATATTTCAACAAAGAAGTAAATGCATGTTCTTACCAGAGTGCAGCACAGGTTGATATTCATGAGATAGAGAATTAGAGATGCCACTGATTCATCCTAAGGTTGTGAATCATTTTTTTGAAGTTGAGCTCTTATAATCATGTTCATCCACAAGATCTGGCGCTTGACTGCAAGAGTTATATTTCCATTCAAACAGTATTCAGGTCATCATGTACCTTAGAAATAGTGAAGTTTACAAGCTGCGGCACTTAAAGTTGCTCCAGCCCTCTCTTCAGTTGAACATTGTTTTTGTTTTTAGTCATTCATGCATCAATTATTTAGGTGAAACAAGACATGTAGGAAATGAATTTTGCTCTTCCCATGTCTGAACTTCACTAAAGATTGATCTCCAGAATGCTGTTTGTGTGGAATATAACTCTCACAATCAAGTACCAGATATTGTTGATAAACTGTTCAGGAGTACTGGCTCTCTGCTTTCAATTATCGAAACTTCTAAGGGCAATGAAGAAAAATGCAATTTCAAAAATACAGCTTAAAAACAATAACTCAGGATTGTGGAGTACATTAGCATGCATGCCGCGCATTACAAGTGTGAATTTGTGAAAAAGTGAGAATCAGTTCATGAGAAATTTTAGCAAGACATATCTATGGGAGCCGTGTGAATAATCACATGCATTTTGCGCTTTTGTGGTGGAAACATGTGTAATATTAAGAACAAATAAAAGCTTAGCAAGTACCGGTAAGCTTCTTGTTTAATTTAAGATTAACTAGAAGTAAATTTTAAAGAGAAAATAAAAAATTCTCAGGGTTTACCTGCATTTACTGCCTCTGATCTGACTACTTCTGTGTTTGTCCTTTCACCCAGAATATATTCTCTTTCATATGAGCTCAGGTTTTTTGTCATATGCATTTGCTCACATGTTCTGTTTGATATCAAACTACTCTTTTGTCACATGCTGTGGCGTCCAGTTTCTGACAACACAAGTGATAGGAAAGGATGGTGTATGTACTGGTATGTCTTTGTGTATCTACTGGTATACGCTTGCTATAACGCCTTGTGAGTACAGCGCAAATGCAATACTTGTGCCAGCCTAAGTGCTGTTAAAGTAATTGACAGCAAAGAATTAACAGATAGACGAACAGCACTCAGATAAATAGCAGACTTACAAGCTCCCACAGACATGCAGGGCCAACCAGAACTGATAGCAGACTCCATGCTTGGAGCTCTTGGAACCCTCAAAGAAAGTCCTGAGTCAAAACATGCTCACATTGGACTCAACATCAATTAGTCCCTAGCAGTGAGTAGAAGAGTCCTCCTATGGTCTCCCTTCTGCCACTAGCTCTGTGAAAGCTTATTCTCTGCATTCAGCATTGTCAAGTTTTAGATCGTTGCTGCAGTAGAATTTTCCGCATCTGTTATTGACTCTTCACTGTAATATAAAATCTGATGCTATCTAGTTTGCATCCTGAAACCTTAGGAAAACGAATTCATGGTCATGTGTCAGACCTTGATAACAAATGTCCATCTGGACTCATTCCAGTATGCTCGGAAACTATCTCAAAAGAGAGAAATTTCTGCGCACACGCGTGCTAAGAATTCGCTTTAGAGTTCTGAGCGAATGAAAATTATTAACTGCTGTATCAAGATCCCGAGTGTGCAGCTGAAGCAGGTTTGATGCATTCCTTATCTTGGATCTCTTATCACTAAGGATCCAGAATGCACAAAGGAAATGAGAGTGAGATTGAACTAGGGTCAATAAGAATATATTGGTGCCTTAAAGACACTGGAGTAGTCATGAGTTATCAGTTGTGAAGATAAGACTTCTGAAGGCATTCATAGGCGGTCGCAGCATATAGTTGTGAATGATGGACTGCCATGGAAATGGATTAAACGAGGGAAAATGGATTTGGAATGAAGGAATTTTGGCAGATGCTGTTCAAAGGTTTCATAGACAGAAAATTACACTGAACTGCAAGCACACAAGTGTCTAATGATATGCAAAAGTGTTTGGATGATAGTTTTGGATAACTAGGGTTTATTGTAACCTTTGCCTGAGGGGATCTCAGAAAGTAAGGCCTAAAAAAAATGTTGTGTTTCCGGTAACAGAGTTAAAAAAAATTGGGTAGGTAGGTCGGAAAATATTTTTATTTTGGTAAAATATTTTTATACAGTGATTATCCGAAAAATTATACTCCACGGCTTTTTTGCACAAAGGTACACGCTGCAACAAAGTACGTGTTCTAAGCAAGTATAAGCTGCCTATTTCCTGGCTGTCTGCACCTAAAACTGCTCTAGAAAGCAGTCCTAGTAATTTCATTGTTGGTGACGTCTTTTCTGTTATGTCAATACAAATGTTAAAAACATATTTTAAAGAAAAAAATTAATTTTTTTATTACACAATTTTTAAAATTAAATTTTAAAAAATAAAATAAAATTATTTTACAAAAATTTTTGAGTCACGTCAGTAAAAGAGGGTCGGTCAGGTTACAGGAAACACAACATTTTTTTAGGCCTAAGTAGCTTCTTGTCAGCAACTTGTGATGTTACAAAGCATATCCATGTGTCATGTAATAGTAAGCTGTTGAATTCTGTGTGATTAATGATACTAAGTAGTATGGTATTATAGACTTTCTTTAATCTCGTACTTGTTTATTGTTCTCACTACTTTTGTTCTAAGTGAGAAACTTAGCTCCTACTCTGCTTTGGCTCCACAATGAGGAACATTATCAGTTTTACCGTATTGTGCTTAATTTCAAAGTGTCCTGGGAAATGTAATTAATGCATTAACTTATCAGAGATAACTTAATGCAATGTTGTTGAACATTAAAAGCTGAACAATGAACACCAAATGTTTGATCTAAGTTTTAAAAGACAAGAATAAACTCTTGTTGCAATGCTGGTTTTCATTCTGTTCAGTAGTTGTCCTGCTTTTCTCTGTTATCATTATAATCTGTGTTGAAAGCATAATATCCGTACAATCTTTGCTTCTGTTTTAGGTATTCGTGCCCTCCAGTGTATTCTTCTCAAAGTTGCTCTTCTCGTAGGGGTCGAAGTTCACGCAGGAGTAGCATTTGAGGGATTTTCTGAGCCACCGCCTGACCAGACAAAAGACAGTGGGTATCCCTGTATTAAATTAGATAATATTTTAGGAAAACACTGGAAAATCTTATAATTGTGTTGCTTTTCGCTGCTTCCATGCATCTTTCTCATGAATGTGTGTCTTTCTTTATGAAACTACATAGATCTTACTAAGAAAGTGGTATATTTTGTCGGTTCTTTGTCTTGTCAGCCTTGGTCTCGACTGGAATTCACTAACTTAATTTTGTTGGTTGTTTACGTCTGCTTTCATCATTAGTACCATATGTCTTGACTTCAGAAGTGATTAGGGAATTGGAGAGCAAGTCTAAATTGTGAAGTAAGATAGAGTGCTGAACACGCTAGTTTTGTAACGGGTATTGGCACCCATGCATGTGACTGGCTTGTATGTGTCCTTAGTTCATTCATTCTTTCGTTCATTCATTTTTATACAATGCAAGATGCCTAGCCTAGTTAGTCTTCGCTTTTGTAGGCACAATATAATAAAACAAATAGTAATGTTGGAGTCTGGTTTCAAAGTCTGCCATGTAAATTTACTTTTCTGTCAGTTTTATCAAATGTTATTTAATTAGTGTTAATTTGTTACTAGCGATATCTAGGTAGCCTTATCTAGGTAGCCTTTGCTTTGGCATCTAGGCAAATAACATGGAATAACATTTTTTATGAACAATATTTTAATTGCTCTCCTTATTGCTAAATTATTAATATTTTTAACTGATATAAAATATTATTTGTAAATTATTTTGTTTAAGATGCAGGATTGAGGTTGTTATACTTTTGTTTCTAACTGCACCAGAGTAAATTTTTACTTCAAAACGTTCCGATACGCATAGACTAAATGGTGAATCTTTAAGCAATTAGCATACCAAGTATTTACTATTGCCTTGCCAGCTGCTATTGAAGAAAGGTGTTCTTTGCTGTGTTTAGAAATTGGTTGGCGTGCAAAGGTTACTCCTGCGGACCATCCAGTGGCTGAATTCGTCTTTGACGTCTGCATCAGTTCTGATGGCAAGCGTAATACAATGACAGGTAACGTGAACTTTACCGTACTTTCCATGCTATAATTATATTGCACCTCTGAAGAGCATATACACTGCGTCTCATTTACCACTGAAGAGAGAGATAAAGTGTGAATATGATACTTATGGACCCCTGCCATATTTTTCGCAGATCCCCACTTGATTCTCAGACCTCAGTTTGAAAAGCCGTAAGGTAGACCATCAGCACCGTTGCTTCTTTCTTTGTGAAACGTTCTCCGATGTTGTAATTTTGTTCCATTAACAACCGAAAAGCTATCATAAACTAAAAACAGCCAACTAGATTTGAACTACTTTCTGTGCTCTTGGGTCACTCTCGCTAGCTAGGTTGTAGTGTCTTTTTGGCTTGAGCAGTTTTGCGAATTGAACAATAGCCAGTTTGCTGACTGTTCTACTGTTGACTTGCCAAATATTGACATTGTCATGAAGCAGAACTGTTAAAAAATGCTTTAGGGGTTTGACAGGTAAGTATTTAAAATGTAGCTGAAATCATGACCTAGTTTTAGCCTTATTTCTGTTGTCAATAATTTCTATCCAATATTTTGGTCCTGGTGGCGGGACCGGTAACGCGTCCGCTCACAGAGCGGGAGGTTGCGGGTTCGACTCCAGGTAACGACCTTGGGCAAGTTGTTTATGCACATGTGCCTTTGTCACCAAGTAGGGAAGTAAACAGCAAGTCCTGCGATACGCTGGCCTCATGTCCAGGACCTTGGGATTCGTCCATTGCTGGCTCAGGGCCATGGAAAAGGAGATGAGCGCCTCCCTATGTTCTTCATGGAACGGGATAGGACTTTACTTTACTATTTTGGTCTTTATTTGGAAAGTTAAATATATGAAATAAGTTAACATCTTTCACAGTTAGCAGACACATATGAGTGTGTATAAAAATCAATCACTAAGTCAAGCAAATTGGCAGAGTGTATGGAGCAATGGCTGATTTGTGAATGAATACTTGAAAGCGCATGTTGACTGAAGGAAATGCCACCAGTACTGATAGTTTTTCAAAAATTCATCCAGCAGCCTCAGCTTGTATATCATCAGAAACTTCAGCATCGACAAATATTCTTAAAGTTATGAATTTAATTTTTTAAATATCAAAAAAATGTTCAATTTTTTAAATTGTTTTAATGCTTTGATATAGAATTTAAAAGAAAGGAATTTCGTGGAAAACTGGCCATAGCCATAACTGCCAACTTCATAAATCGGAACACGCAAGCAGAAGCGAGTGTGGAGGAAATAAGCGGCGTTGCTTACATCTTTAATCAGAAGTTCTTCAAAGATCTTAATCGCCATGCAGGAATCGACCTGGAAAACATTGTGTATTATAAAGACGAGACGCATTACTTTGTCATGACAGCTAAAAAGCAAAGCCTTCTATGTAAGGGAGTGCTGATGCAGGTAAGCCAAACTGTTACAGATATTGAAATTTAATGCTGGTATTCCTGCTGCTACTGGGAAAATGGTTTTAAATCCTTAGAGTATGAAAGATTTGTCAAGTACGCAGCCCGCTATTGAAGGAAGTTCTACTGCGTGGTGAGGCAAACTGTTATAGATATTGTCAAGTACACTGTCAGATGTAAGATTTTAGCTAAAAGTTTATTTGATCACTTGTCAACATGGTGGCAATTTAAAGCCATATTAATTAAGTTCTGGGTGAAATTAAATTGAATGATTGAGATCTCTAAATGTATCTTTGGTATCAATATTTGAGGTAAGTTTTACAAAGGATAATTGTGCATTCAGTGTGCAATTGTTTTACTGTTTTAAGGATTACGATGATCCAGAAATATTGCTTTCCAAAGAGAATGTCGACCAGCGTGCTTTACTTGAGTATGCCCGCCAAGCAGCCGATATGTCAACGCAACACAGATTGCCAAATCTTGAATTTGCTCATAACCACTACGGTCAACCGGATGTTGCTATGTTCGATTTCACATCGATGTTTGCCGCAGAACATGCGTGCCGTGTTGTCGAGAGGCAAGGATATCGACTTCTGGTTGGACTGGTCGGTGATACCCTGCTGGAGGTTAATATGCAAATTTATAATTTTTTTGCTCGTAATGTGTGCAATTTTTCACAGCTTTGTCAAGCCTTGGTCGATGTGTTGGATTCATTTGTTCTAACGTGAGTCTGATTAGGGCATACCAGAAATCTTTTGTTTTTATTTGACATCAAAACACGCTACTGTTTCTTATTATGCTGTAACATGCATGACGTTTGCAGTGAAATGTTTGTGTATAGTGGTATAAGTATTTATTATCAGCTTTTAGTAAACTCTCTTTGTTTCATCTGAAGAAGTTATTTAATTGCAAAGCAGTTTCAGCAAAAAATGTTCAGTTCATCAATTCATTCATCAATTGATGTTTCGTTGTTTCGTTTGTCTTTACTGGAGTTGTAACAGCCACCTGTTGTTTCAGTATTTTTACTCAAATCATCCTTTTGTTTTTATACATTTTTTTGACAGATTGTTAGATTTGAACTGCTTGCAATTTTTTTTAAATTCTTTATAAATAGGTATAGAAGAGTTTTCTACAGACGTGTAGTAATTTTTGTTGAAATGAGTTTAAATTTAATTTACTATTCAACATTTCCATAAAACTTCTTGCAGCCATTTTGGCCGACTGGATCAGGCTGTGCGCGAGGCTTTCTTGGTGCATTTGATGCAGCTTGGATGATACGAAGCTGGGCGTCAGGGAAGATGACGCCACTGGAAGTGATTGCGGAACGAGAAAGTATCTACCAACTTTTGTCACAAACAACTCCAGAGAACTTGAACAAGAACTATGTTCAATACACAATAGACCCAAACACTAGGTAATATATATTTTTCTTGTGCACATTTCTTGTCTACAAACTTTGGTTATATTTGATTTATAGATGTAAATTTGCATAGTTCACATCTAGGTTGATTTTTGTCTCCGCGTATTGTTGCATGCAGTTTAATATTAGATTTGAATTTTTTAATTGTGTCGAGGATATAAATAAATCAGAGAAAAAGCACAGAGTAGACAGAATGGTGTTGTTGGAATCTTGGACCTACCTAGGGGCAGAACACTAGAGAAGAAGAGTTAGATGTTGTTGATTTTTTTATATATTAAATTTTAATTTTTAATAGTTAGATGTTGTTGATTTTCTCTGGCCAACTGTTTCTGTTGTTTACCTGTTGGTCATAGGTATCTGAACCTCAATGTTCAGGTCTACAAACCGCATCAAGTATCATCACAGTACGATGGACATGACACTGAATACCTAAGTGACATCGTGGGACAAGCTTTTCAGCAGAGCCATCGATATGGTACGCTCTCTTCAGCCTTGCAATCCATTACTTACAAGCAAACTTAAGTGTTGCCGTTCTATCTTTTTTTAACTCTGATTTTTTAGATGAAGTTCAAGGAATGCATCTTATAGAAAGTTTTATGAAATTGCATTTTTTTACTGTGTTGCTGTATAGACACATTGCTGAAAGATTAATAAAAATGAAACATTAAAATGTAAATATTCTTCCTACTGAGGTGATGGCTGTTGGTGATAAACAGTCATTATTTTACACAAAGATGTGTTGGCACTTGTCACCAAAAAGCTTTTATTAACAGTAAACGATAGTGAATATTGATTGAACGTGGACCTGCAATTTTCCATCAGTCTTGCATAGGTTCAACTCATATATATGGAAAAATGTTGCCTGTACTTTTTCTAGATTATACTATAGGAAATAAGTAATTATCTTTACTGCTTGCTTGGTCTTTGGTGTGTTTTGTAACGACATTGTTTTATTTTAGATTCCATGCGAGACAGTCACAATATGCTGAAGTGGATCCAGCGCCAGTTGGAATCGTACCAGAGCATCGTCAAAGTGGCTGACCTCAGCATTTCCTGGCACTCGGGAATAGCACTTTGCGCTCTCATCCATCACCACAGACCAGAACTTCTGTGAGTTGCTTTCATATTCTGTTTTTCTTACGCATTTAGTAAGGCTGTTTTTACTGCAATGCACATTTAATAAAATAAAATATTGAACAGCAGTGTAGGTTGATGCTATTTGAATTTTCTTATGAAGTTGTCTGTTTCTTTTGTTTTCCATGTATTCAGGGATGTTTACTCTCTTGACGCAAATCGAGTTGAAGCCAACAATCAGCTGGTAAGTGGTTGATGGAATGCAAACCATTTTAATTCTTAAATGACTAGCTGTATTGGTTTTCCATACATTTTTTTGCTCCCTTCCTATTAAAGGGTCAAGCAACTTGGTAAATTACTGACTTGATATACACTGTATCACACTTGAAGATAGGTACTGTAGCGTAGCATCCACATTGCCTGTTGCCGCAACAAAACTGAATATAGACAGTTGGCTGTGGTATGTTAGCAAAAGCTCAATAAAATGATTATATATACTAGGAAATTTAGAACATGGGTATTTTCGCACAAGTTTCTAAAAGCAAATTTTTCAGTTTCACTTTATGTATCATTAATACCTTTAGTGCAAAGAAATTTTTAAAAACTAAAAGTAGTATTTAAGAAATATGTGTCAATTTTTTGGGAGTGGGGGGCCTGGGGGCCCATGGCAACTATGTTTGTACATTAGATGTATTCATGACTATTTTACTTACAGGCTTTTGATGTGGTGGAGAAGGAGTTTGGGATTGCTCCGATTATGACAGGTCAGGAGATGGCACAGTGTGATGCTCCTGACAAAGTAGCTATGGCAGCTTACTTGG
The DNA here is from genome assembly GCA_945859605.1 of Lumbricus rubellus. Taxonomy (NCBI): domain Eukaryota; kingdom Metazoa; phylum Annelida; class Clitellata; order Crassiclitellata; family Lumbricidae; genus Lumbricus; species Lumbricus rubellus. The sequence goes on along the minus strand of OX243811.1, from coordinate 45,635,915 downwards.
CATGCATCTGTAGTCTTCTACGCAAAGAAACAGCCAGTCTCACAAAAAGTAAATCAGAGCTGTGGATAACAGATCATTCATTCTTATAAAGTATTTTTGTTACTTTATGACCTGCAGTTGTTTGTTGACTTAATGTTTCATTTCAAATATATAACACAGAGATTCTCGACCTTTTTCTGCGTGTGACACACCTAAACTTGCAACACAATTTGGCGACACGCCATGCAATCGTCATTATGTCAATATCTTTAAAATTAAAACAGGCCTGTGCTAAAGTTAAAATAGCTTATCTATTTTAAATTTATAAAATTTATAGTGAATGAGAATCTTGATACTGAATGATTTTTAGTTTCTATTCAAATGATTCTAAATTCCACCGATCTTAATCTACAATTCTGCATCGTTTTATGACTCTATAGAGTCTACTTTAATTGTTTGGCCTAACAATTAATTGAATTTTTGCTCTTGGATTTTCGCGACAAACCAATTCTTCATGACACACCATTTTTATGCAACATCGTCGGTCCGCCAGTCTATTCGTGAGGCACCAGTGTGTTGCGACACACCGGTTGAGAACCTCTGATCTAACATATTTAGAAAAACTTTACATTTCACTTATATTTTATGTGTCTCTGTTGATATTTCACATGAATTGGTTGCATTCTTTACTAATAGTAAATAGTCTTCACAAAACTTTCTTTGATGTCTGTTGTATGTAGCGTCTGAAGAAATCGCTTCGAAAGCTCGACTGATTTCATTGACAAAGATCGGCAATCGCATTCGACAGAGAAGGGTCAGCACTTTCTCTCCTGTTCTGTGTTTTATAGTTGTTCACTGGGTGCTAGGTTACCCTTCTATTCTTATCGTGTGTAAAAATTACAGTAGTTAAATTATTTTTCAGAATGAGTGATATAATTTGTAAACAAATTTATTACATTGAATGCTAAAGGAATTTCTGCTAATTGAGAGGTATTTGTTTTCCAGAGTGTGGCTGATGGCATTGTCTAATTCTAACAGTGAATTGAACCTTTAGTGCCTTCAACTTTGTTTAATTGTGCTTGCATTTTGTTATCGATTCCACTTTCTTATGGTAATAAATTATGAAATGTTAACAGGAAGAAATGGAAAGAAATGATTCGAGTTCACTCAAACGATTCCAAGATCCTATCAATCTCTACGACGTTCCAAGTAAACGTGTTAAAGACTTATGTGATGCCAATGTAAGTAGCCATTTCATGGCAAAAAGTTTCATTCTAGACTGTTCTTAATGTTTATGTCATGGTAAAAGGGATCTATCAAGTTTATTGTACATGACTGATGACAGAAGGTCTGATTTGATATGAGTTGAAAATAATTATTATATCTAATGTTTTGATGCATTGACAGTTATGGCATCTACAGTATTGTACACAGTACTCCTTCATTCTCTACTCATATGTCTAATTCTCACAGTCATGTTTTTAATCATCTGCGGCGTCTACGTGCCATTTGACAATCTGTCCCTCGTCCGTGGTTCATCCTTCATCTGTTCCAACATTGACTGCTGCAGACTCTCGTTGCTCATCGTCCTAGTAATACATTTAGTTTGCTTAATTATCAGATTTATGCTCGTTTCATTGTAGACTGTTCTTAATACTTACGACCGTTTTGACAATAATCTGGAGATGACTTACGATGATTTGTCGAAATACTCGAAGCTGCAGAAGGAACTGAGATTATTAGGGTCTGGGGTCAGAGGTCAGAATAAGGTCAGCGTTCTTGCTAAAGACCTTGCTTCAAAGTTGAGTGGAGAGGGCAGCAAACCATCGGACGAATCAGCAGAGGTCAGGGTTTGATATTTTTTGAATCTAAACAAACCTCATTGTGTGGTTGTTACAATCACCTCTCTACTGTACAGGGTGTGTGTTTAGTGTGTTTTGTGATTAAGCAATCAGAGGCAATATATTATGAGAGAAGCATTTTATAAAAGGTTTCTTAAACTAGTTCTGTTGTATTTGTGTGTCTGATGTTGTTTATGTGGATTTACCGATTGCCTATATACAACTGGGTTCTGTGTTGCTAAATTAATCCACCATAGGAAGGGCTATTGTTTGAATTTCCTCGGTTTAAAACTGAAAAGTGCTTCACTTCTACATTGATGTTAAAAATTTCATAAGATATGGCTTGCAATGCATGCGTGTGTTTGTCTGGAATTTTAAATAGAGCATTTTGTGTACCTTTGAAAAGTGCTCTAAGCATGACTACCTAAAGGATCTGAACTTGTGCATCTTAACGTAGGAAGAAAGTGTAACTTGAAAATTATATGATCGGTGCGAGATTGAACTTCTGCATATTTTGTCATTTCGAGTAGTGCTTACTTTTTTAATCAAGACTTGTTAACTACCGAACACCCACAGATTGTAGCATCACTTAATATTAATACTAGCATTTGCTGGATGTGCATTGTACACTACACATTTAGCATTATGGTTGTGATCAGAATCATTGTTTAGTGAATTGTTTCTTAATCTTTTCATGCCAAACTGTTCTTTTCCTTCTGTTTCTCTTGATCCTCTTCCTGTCTCCTTTATCTTTTTTCATCCTGCATTCTCTTACTCTGGGTTGCAATAAAAATGTTTCAACAATTTAACTTGATACATCTGAGTGGGGGGGGGGGGTCATTGCTGCCAGTAAGTCAAGAGTTCATCGTTTGTTTCTGATCTGAATTTAGACGAGTGGAAAAGCACAGCCAACCGACATCTGCTATTTTTGTAAGACTCGAGTCTACACTGTCGAGCGATATACGGCCGAGGGATTGCTCTTTCATCGTGGATGTTTTCGTTGTGACTACTGCGGCAGTCCACTGCGCATCAGTTACTACTCGTATAAAGCTCTTGGCAATGGAGAAGGTTCGCTCGTAGTACCAGATATTTTTAATGAAATTGATGCAGATTTAAAGAAACTAACTTGATTTTCTCTCTTCTGTTTTTACTTGCTTCTAATTGTAATTTTATTCATGTTTCTTTAATATTATTATTTGGTTTTTTGTTTGTTCTTACTAGTTATTCCATTCTTGTATAAAACAAAAATTTCTATTTCATCAGCTGACTATTAGAAATGATTTGTTACATGCAACTTTTGTCTGCTTTTGAAGCCTAGATGTAACTTTGTTGTTATTTTAGATTAGTTATTACTCTGAGAATTAGTTGACCACCATTTCAACCCTTTTGATGTTGGACTAGTCTTGGTGGTGCAATGGATTTCTTAACTAGGTTTTGTCTTCCAAAAGCTATATATGCTTGACTTTTTTAATTTTTATTTTCATGGCATTTTAATGAGGTTGTGACATGGAGTTATATTGCACTGTTTTTGTGCTGTTAAAATTTTTAGGCAAATTCTATTGTGTTCAACACCATGGTCTGCAGCGGTCTTCTGGTCAGGCGGTTTCTGCTTTGAATAGAGATGTATCCAGCACAAAGTATGCCATGTCGCCACCAAAGATATCATCCGTCACTGGTTAGTTTTGCCGTGGAAATTAAATGTTTTTAATGCTATTTCTGCAGTAAAGAGGACACAATTGAGCAGATTCCACGTCTTATTAAAATGAGGTTATGCATAACATATTTTTTAGTTTTGTTTCTTGTATGCTAGTAATTATCTTATAGCAAATGGTAATATAGAGAATAAATTTTTGAGGTAAATCCTTCAGTGCTGGTTACTTTAAAAAGATTTACTCCAAGGTTTATGAAGTGTTACTGTTGCAACATATTTGATCTTTTTTTCACAGAGTCATATCTTCGTTGTCCACCGAAGGATACAGCAGCTGTGAAGAGGACGCCTGAACGTGTTGAATACGTAACGGAAAGTGAAGTGGAAGAAAGCGAGTATGAACAAACGAAGCACAACCTGTGCAGCGTTCTTCGGCCATCGGCTTACAGCGACTCTGACAGGTTGGTCACGTTTTTCAAGTCAATGCGTTGCTTTTGCTTGAGAAGGCCGTACATTGAAGATCTATGCAAAGATAAAAATAATGAATTTATTCATAATAAAATTATTAAAATGCATATTCCGCTAAATAATCGACCATATCAGTGAATTTTTTAAACTGCTCTTGCAATCATATACTGATGCAACTTGCTGTGCGTTGAACTATTGCAATTTTTCTGGTTAATGGTTTGAGTTTATTCTTGAGTATATAAAACTCTATCTCGTACTTTGAGTTTTGAAAACATGGTTTATTCTGTATATGCTTAGGTGCTCAACATGTCTGTTTTAAGGTTTTTCATAACAGATTTCTTCCTCACTGAATTCAAACAGATTATATAATACAGCTAAAGAGCTGTTTTCACTTTATGAAGCGAAGATATGTTGGATCATAGCCTTGTGCACTATGAAAATGGTGATATAATTATCTCCAGATTAGATTAGAGCAGATTACTGTCTTCCTAGTTTGATCCAATTGATGTTTTCAGGTTTTCTGGGATTTTCAGGAACTTATGTATTTAGTTTCTGTTTAAGAACATTAGCTGAAATTGCCAAATCTTGCAACTTCATTGTAATAAATGGTATATGAGGAAATTAGTGATTTAAGATATAGATGGGTTGTATGCTACACATTTTTCATGTACAGGGAGTTTTATGGAGATCGTGTGAACATTTATTGTCGGTATGATATGATTGTGTTTGTTGTATTATTGTTCAATATTGTTTCTGCTGTTATCTAGTTACGTTCTACTGACCGGTGATTAACAAATTGTGTTGGATTAATAATATCCGATCATAACAGTTCCTCTGTGATCATCGTTGGATTTACTGGAGAAAATGACCTCTCTTTTCAGAGTTTGTTAACAATAAGTCTTGGAGTTAAAGTTTTGTTGATGACATAGCTCTTTCTAGAAGTAACACACCTGTTAATAACATAACTGTTGCTCAAATAATTTGAATGGCTGCTTCAAGTGCACTTTTTACCGTCTGCTTTTTGGTTTAGAGTATATGGATATATAAATAAAATATATTATGCGTAATTACCAACGAATCACACTGCTTTTAATGCTGAACACTATAATTATTTATACATAGATATTTGAATGATTTCTTTAAGAACGTAAAAAATTTATGTTTCATTATATACTTTCATAAGTACTTTTTAAAAATGCATTTATAAAATTAACGTTAACTTTATTAATGATTCAGATTAGATGTGTATTTTTCTAGGGTGTGCAGATTACTAGTGTGCATTATACTTAAGGCTTTAAAGGTGCTTTAGTGAGTGTGTAGAACACTGTAGATCTATGCTAATTTGTTTATCTTACAAAGTTCTGTGTGTTTATTGAATCACTGACAGCAGCAGAGGACTAACTTTTACAATGACTTGCAAATTTTATTGGTTCATTGTGAAGAGTTGTATAGCATCCCAGACGTCCCTATTAGATGTCTACTGAGAGACCGGCCCAGCTCAATCCAGTTATATGGATCAATTTTCAAATGCTTATGAAAGGAGCATGCAGATCTGAAAGATGGTTATGGTATGCCACGGTCTTGGACTGCTATAGCCCAGCATCGTGCATTTGCTTCTGTTGGCCCTTTGCCTTGGTTATTTAGGAGACGACTGACTCTGGTGTTAGGAGTGAAGCATTCAATGCATTGTCCTTTGTCCTACTTTCCACCTTTGTTTGTCCACCTTAGGCTATCCATGTATCTGGCAACCCTAATTAGGACTGAGTTTTGCATGATTCCAGTTTGTGTTTTCAAGTGTATTGCACAGTTTGGAAGGTGTGGCCGGTTCCAGTTCATTCATTACTGTTAATTTTATTGACATACAGTTTAGTTGACTTAACTGTATTGCACAGTTCCAAGTTTCTGATTTAGGTAACCGTATGAGTGATTGGCTCTTTGATCTATGCTGTTAGCTCAACCATGTTTCATATTTCACCCGTGCAAAACACTTAGCTTAGCTAGATGAAACATTATTATTGTGAGTTTAGGAAGTTAGGAAGTTTTTTTGACGCTAGAGCAGTAAAGTGTTTCTATGCTAGTCACTTTTACTAATAAGTGTATATCTGATAGCAGTAGTTCTTTCCAGTGATTAGCATCTGCTGTGAAATGCTGTGTCTTGATTGACTGTGTGTTGCTTGGATGGTGAGAAATTCACGTCAAATGGTGTAGTGATACAGACAAGGCCTTCTTTCTTGTCTGCCATAATATTCCTCGTTACACACAGTCATTATCCTAAACACCCTGTGGCTTTTTCTTTGAATTTGATGACTGTGCAAATAGCCAACTATAGTGTTTGTAATTGCAGTTGTTTTCTTTACGGTTCTAGCATTTGCAGTGTGCAAGTCTGATGATTTTCATATATTTTGTAGTTCGTCTTCTGAGGAAGAGCTGCATTTTTCGGATGAGGATGCTTCTGATGAACAGCCGGACTTGTCTTGGGCGGAATTGGCGCGGATGTACAGTGAGCAGCAGCGTCAGACACGACGACCACGGCTGCCACAGAAACGAACGTCGTCGGCCAGCTCTGGATCTGAAACTGAGACCGTTGAAGGAGCGAGTGACGCTGATTGGGAAACGGATTCTAATACTGACAAAGAAAATATTGGTGAAGGTCTCGTATTTGTTTTTTTTATTTCATGTGCCTAGATCTGTTATGTATTGTGCTGTGTGGGAAATGTAGTGCTTAGCTTTAATGGCGCTGTAGTGACTTGCCTGAAATGAACACATTATGTTCTATGGAATAGTATGCTCATTGCTTACATCAAAATAAATATCAGACATAATGGTATCAATTTGACAGTTATATTTACTTATTGAGGTAGTCAATCCACGGTTACAATACCAAACCTTTTTACCTACAACACCCTTCTTTTGCAATTGATGTATCCTTCCTAAAGTTGGCTGAGAGTATAAAATTGACTAGACTTATAGAAGATTATGTACTTATGTAGCTACAAAATTGATGAATCTGTTTTTGAGAGCTTGAACAATTGCTATACCAACTTGAAAATTCACTTCATTCGTGTAAACCAATGCAGAGTTTATTCATAATAAGAAATCACTTTCATAGAACAAACAGAATTCATCGAATATAATCACCAATGTTATTAATTTCGCTTTCAAAGTTCTCAGACTCTCGGCTTACCATTATATTCGAGTTAGTACTTTTGACGCTTAAAACTGATGATTTATTTAGAAATAATCCACATTCTTATTTAGATCTTCTAAGTATCCTTTTCATATGATCGTTTCTTGTTGACTCTCCAAAAAATGAAGCGGTCATGGATGTTTGTCCAAATCCTAAACTGACGTATGTTTCTTTTTTTTCAGAATCAGAGAATGGTCGGTCACTCGATGTTGGGAGGGCGTTTAGAGGAGAACGACCGAAGTGCAGCCGTGACGCGTTTTCCAAGCAGCTGCTGAGTCTCAGTCCTAAACAGAGTGTTCGCAACATTGAAACAAAACCATCGCCAACTTCGGTGGAAATCATGCGCAATCGGATGGCCTTCTTCAGCACCGTCTCTCAGCCAGTCAGGATCGATGCCAGGGTGTTTCTCGGACTGGCGCCACCTCCACTTGCAGGGATTATACAATTGGCGGAAGCACAGGAGGATCTAATGGAGGCACAGATACAGGTGGAAGCTAGTGGGGAGGATGGTAGCAGAGGGAAGAAGGTGGATGGAGAGAATCCGAGAAGTAGACTGGAAAACAGAAAGGACGAAAGACCGTCGAAGCGACATGCGGAGAAGAAGCCGATCGTTCAGAAAGTGAAGAAAAGAACGAAGCGAAGGAAGAAGGACGAGAAGAGTCGCGTGACGGCGGACGTCGAAAGCACGCGATTGTCGACGATGCACGAAGCCGTTCCTGTCGTCTCGATATCTGGCGCTACAAGTAGCGACGAACAAGATGGAAAACTCGAAGTAGAGAACAAGGCTGCTGCTGCTGAAATGACTTCCAGTTCAAATGACAACATGAATGGCAAACCTGATGTCAACTCGGACGATGGCAATGTGGAAGACAAGGGCAGTGTAGAGAGACAAGATGAGGCAATTGATGAGTCACTGGAACCTGATGTACAGAGGGGGAAGCGATGTTCCGGAGAAGAGGGTGAGAGCAGTCGATCGAAGTCAGGTGGAAGCCAGGCGTCGGAGAACTCGCAGACGCTGCAGTACTCCGACTCTGATGAACTGTTGAGTCCTCGAAGTGATTTGCTGTCTGGAGAAGCCATGCTGGATAGCAAGACGGAGACGGTTAGTGATGCCCTTGACGGTGACGTGGTGGAAACTGAAGATGGCAGGAGGGTTGTTGCAGTTGTAAATGGTGCTGCCACAGAGGCAGTGGCCGGTGTAGCTGATGTTGGAACAGCAAAAGTGTCTGATGAAGAAGTAGATAAACACAAGCATGCAGAGGACGAGTTGGGAGAGGTTTTAAGGATTGAAGAATTGGATAGGGATGATGGAAAATTTGCAAACGGGGCTCAGAAAATGTCCAAGGGTCAAACTGTCCAGAGTAAAGACGTGCACGGAAATGTGTGTGACGGTGATTCAGGGAGTGTGGAAGTTAGACAAAAAGACGACGACCAATCAATGCCCCATGAAGAAGCAGATGAAGTGAGCGATGAACAGAAACTGGAGCATGAGTATGTCGTTCTGGAAGAGGGTGAAGCAGGGAAGTTTAGCCCGTATGAGGAATTAGTGACGGATGGATCAGATAAAGAATATACAAAGATAGAGATTAGACCATCACAGGCAGAAACAACAGAAGCGGACAGAGTCTTATCTGAAGGGCAGGGAAGAGTTGAAGATAGCGCTGGGAATATTGAAGGTCTGGTGCTGGCTGCAAACAAAGAAGGTGATGTTCTTGTGGGGCAGGAATGTACTGGTAATGTGAATGTGAATGACCGTTCCGTTACTGGTGCTCCTTTCGATGTCTTACGATCGTCTCTGAAATCAGATGATGTCTTTGACGCTGGGGAACTGCTGTGTGTTTCAACACTTGCGCCAAGAGCAGAATGTGAAAGCTACAGCGACGAAGATGTGATTGCACGAGCAAGATTCTGTGATCAGACGTTTCGAAATGGAGATGTATTTCTCAACGAGAGCCGAAACATTCTCCAAGGTCTGTCAGGAAACGGAGCAGAAGAAGAGTCTCATGCCACAGATGTGATTCCGGAGAAAGTTGCAAGTAAAATTGCTGGTTCGTCGGAGGAATTCACGTCTGAAGAGGTAGTAGATTCTACAGTCAAATTGTCTCTGTGCGAGGATGTTAAGCGTCATCAACAGAAGCGAGATGAAAGAATAGTTGCTCTAGAAGAAAATGTTCCGTTGTGGAGTGAAGTGGTAGATGGTCTAGAAGATGAAAGGAAGAAAGAGATTTGGCCAGTTACCTCCTCAGAGGTCATCGTTGAAACTGGTGTTCGCATGACTGGCTGCAGCACCTTGCAATCAGAACGTTTGCCTGAACAACATATAAAGAAAGTTCCAGTGGAAGAAATGGGTCCGGCTTGGAATGAAGTAGCAGAGAATGTGGAAGCTGTAGAAATCAGAGAGACTTGGCCAGTTGTAACTGAAGAGATGAGGGATGAAACAGGTGTGCACTTAAGTGCTTTGAGCATAAAAAGCATGTCCAAAGGTGGTCTGCCATTAAACGCACAACCTAGTTCAGAATGTGAGGATCGTCGTGCAGAGGGAACAATGGCTTCCCAGGAAGCTCCAGCAGTCGCTGATATCCGGAGTTGTGCTGACAGTGGCCTGGAAGTTTCAGGAAATTTGAAGGCAAGCGTAGGAGAATCTCTTGATCCGCTAGCCAGAATAAATTTGCTGCTTGAAAGCCTTTCAGTGAACAAAGATTCAGAGTCAGGTTCCGTGTCATCAATCGACTCGGTCAAGCATCTGACAAAGCAAGAGCAGAAACTGCACGGCACAGAGAGCGAGGCGTCAACGGCGACTGACGACGCTAAGAAAGAGAGACCGAACAGCCTGATTATTTCAGAGGATGATCAGAGGAGTGGCAATTCTTCCAGCGCAAATGCAATTGCAAGGTTATCTCAGCAAGCAAAGCTGATCAACAATTCCAGCGACAGAAAGACGGAGAAGCCATCGAGAAACGACCTTTCTTCTGACTCATCCATCTGCAATGCGTCCACTACGAGTGGTTCTGTTGACTTTATGAGCTCCTTGCTGCACGAGTCGGCTCATGCGTCTGAACAGCTGAGAAGTCCAACAGACGACAGTATATCTGATGGACGCCAGGGAAATAGCCTTGCCATTGACGATGGTACGTCATCCATTGACCAGTTGGCTAGTGGAAGTCTAAGTGAGGATGTTCTTTCCCTGGAAAATGTTGCGGAGGTGAACATTGAAGGAGAAGATCTGGCTGACCTGGAGGTTGAAGTCTGGCCGAGAGTCATTCTTGAAAACAAGTCTGTTGGTGACCAGGCTCTTAGCCAGAGACTTGAACTGGAGGCCACAAATAAAGAGTCCAACTTGCTCAGCAATGCAACCGAGACGCTGTGCTCGGCGGAAACTAGTAAACGAAAGAATGGGGTTCAAAATATTCAGGTCGAGAGTGCTGCACTTCCAGCTGTACCCTCAATTGGACAGAATTCCGACCATAGTTCGGTCAGCCGGGCGAGTAACAGCAGCACGTCGTCGGTTTTATCGCCGAATCGGATGGTGGATGCGAAGAGACGGTTCTTCTGTGAAACATCTCAGCCGCTTAGGATCGATCCACGAAAAGTCATCAGAGACATTCCTTCGAAACGGCAGCAGCAGCAGGTTATAATAGCAAAAGAATTCTCAGGGGAAGAGTCGTCGCAAGTCTCTGGAGAATTTGATTCAGCGTCAGACAGAAGAAGCGGAGTGGCTTCAGTGCTGAGTTCTGGATCAGAACGCGGAGTTGAGAATGTGTCACACTCTGAACTCTCAAGTGAAATTCAGAGTTCTCCGTTGCCTGCTGAAGAGATCGACAAACCAGTGGCAGAGGTGGTGGAAAAGAGGAGACAGCTACCTGCTGTTCCAATCAGTCAGCCATCCCAGCCTAGCGTAGCTGGAGAAATTGGTGGAAAACCCGGAGACATTGGTGGAAAAGGAGCGAAACAAAGTTACTTGCAGAAGGCTACTTCGTCTGGGTCTGATAAGGGCAGAGTTCTCATTTCCGAAGCTGAATCACGATCAAAGAAGCATATCTTTAAAGAGAGGAAACGACCGAATTCTGCTTTTGTTGTGATGGAGGAGAGCTGGAGGTCTTCAAAGTCCAAAGGATCTCCCGTTGGTCTCAGTCGACCAATGTCAGCCAAACCAGTCCCTCCTCCTCCTACTCAGCCTTCTTTGCAGAAGACTGGATCTCCGGTGCTTGGAGCCGAGGCTGGCCATGTGCGCATGCAGACATCTCAGTCTGATGGTGCCAGCACAGAGGAAGCGAGTCCAAGTCTTGTGCACAAGGACAAAGAGAACCGACTGAAAAGCTTTTACCACCAGCGGACAAAAGGCAAGGATTCAGCAGCTGCTCCTCCTGTGATCAAAGACGTTCACGATAAGAAGGACAAAAAGAAGTCGCTGCTGGCACTTCTCATTCCATCGCGGAGTCTAGAGAAGAAGGAGAAAGCAACAAAGAGTCCGGTCCTACAAAGCAAAACGCGGGCGTCTGGTGAGTCATCAAAATCATCAAATGTGCCAAACATGGCTGTTGTCCGAGAGAAGACAAAGTCACTTCCACTGGAAAAGAAGCAGACACCTCTGCCAGCGGAGTCGAAGAAGACAGCCGGAGACAAGTCATTGTTAAAAGGAAAGCCAAAGTCAAAGCCTGGAAAGGTGATTGAGGAGCCAGCTGCAGAGGCAGCGCACAGTATTTACAAGGAGATGGCGGGCATCATGGAGGGCATCAAGAAGGTCGAGAAGAGGAACAAGGACAAACTAAGCATCCGCGACCGAATTGAGGCGGTCGCTCCACCGCCGGCTAAAGCACCGTACACCGTACTGCTGCCTCCGAAAGCCGATAGTAAGATTGCTTTATTATTAATGCAATTAATTATTGGGTCTTTTGAAGATAATTAATGCTGAATGGGGCATTTTTGTGTTTAGCTGAACTTGTGAGAAGTAATGTCCTAGATGTAGTTCCTTGAGATATATACTTAGATTTCCTCGTAATATGGCTTTGATATTTTAGAAGATGGTACTATATGTAGCAATGGCGCAATGAAAATGTGGAACGTAGTTTAAAAGTCTGTGTCATAGAATGAAACAAACCTTTCTTATGAGAACAATGATAGCAACTAACAATCTTATTTTTATGTAACCACCTGCAATGTGACATTTAGAATAGTTATGAAACAAAAGATACTTAGATGAAGTAAGTTTCTGCAGTATAATAATTATTGGTTTTAATTTTTATTGCATTTTTTAGTTGAAGACTTTGAAACCGAAAGTGAGTTTGGAGACGATCGACTTTCACTTCGCAGTTTTCAGTCTCAGGTTTGTGTTTGCGTATTTCTAATTAATCCTGTGTGATGTTTGGTATTTTAAATTCTTTTTGCATTTATTTACAGCACTTATTTTAGTGAAAATGCCACTATGTGATCAGTAAGCTTCTTGAGCGTAATTATCAGCCAGTTTTCTTATCTAAGCATGCTATATAATTTTTTTGTGCTTTTGATCTGGGAATGTGGCTGCAGTTTTTGGAAATGGTATTCAAGTAATGGGTCATTCAACTTAATACCGATTCATAAATATGTAGCTTGGCAAACTGATTGTTTTGTTAATAAATGAATATTGGGATATTAACTCTAACAACCATAACCTCCCTTTAAATTACACGTGTTCTTTAGAATTCTGGATAAGTGAGCAAAAGTGAGAATGATGTGTATTAGAATTGTTGGACACTGCAACAACTTCTGAATGTATCGTAGAGCTGGCTGGTAGAACTATTTGACTGATGAACTGTTTATGGTTGATTAATTGTATTGTTAGATGAACTTATTGTTCAACTGGCAAGATCTGCATAATTTCTTTTCCAGATGCATCTATTGTCCGAAGAAGAGGCGACGAAGCTGAAGAAGCGGCAGCAGAAGGTGGCACGAAAGAAGCAGCGAGAGAAGGAGTTGAAGCGACTGCACGCTGCGCAAGAGGTACAGCAGCAGGTGGAGGAAGTGGAGATGAGGCAGAGGGAAATTGAAAGACAAGGAGTTGAAATAGAAAAAGCTCTCAGTGGAGAGGGATCCGGTAAGCAACAGATACACTTGCCATACCAGTAATACCACTTTAATTTAGTGTCTGCTATCAGTTTTGACAGTATTCTAGATAGTCTAATTGTGTTTATGTATCGCAGTTAAGTTCATGTGAGCCGAGTGTAAGCATGTATCAGTTAGATGGTTTACTGTCAGAACCGCACGCAACCATTAATCAAACCATGTGTTCAAAACCATGCCAATTATCACCGCGTGTTCATAATGTCGACGATCATAACCGTGCTTGTCTGCGCTTCTATTCAATTTTTATATCATAAACACAAGTTTCCTCGTAGAGTTTAGTCGCCTAACATTCATCAGTCTTGATTGTTATCTACAGACCTGTTTACAAACATTTTGAGATAGATCTATGTTGAACTTTTAAAGACAATTACAAAAACATGTTCATTCTACTGAATGAAACTAATCAAAATAACTGGAAAGAGATTGATTTTCTGTTATTGATAGTCTTTATTTCCTCCATTACAGAATATCGCTATGAGCCATTACACTCGTGATTATGATCATCAACATTAACGCTCGTGGTAATAATTGGCAATTGGTGTTGTTTTGGTACGCTGTTTTGATGATTGCGATTTTTGTGCATGCAGTTTTTGCCAGATACTCAGTCAGACTTTGGTCCAGCCTGATATAGATTCTTGTGACTGCTAGGATTGACTTATGATTTTGCTACAATCTTTTACGTTGATTTGTTCAGATCAGTCACGCGATGAAGCTAATCTTGTGCAACAATGGTTCGACATTGTATACGAAAGGAACGTTCTCATGCGTTATGAGTCAGAACTTATGGTCCAGTAAGTTGTTATTCATCACTGCTAATGAGTTTGATGGCCTACTCATCTTTACGGTTATTCTTGTCTGCATTTTATCAAGTCTTTAGCTAATAGGTTTTGATTTTTCAGCACTCTCTATTTGGCAAGCTAATTGATACAGGTGTAGTGTGAAATAATTTGAACTTTACCTTACGTTGTGCATTTTATGTATAAGCTGGTTGACACTGATGCAATAGAAAGAGGCCTTATGCTTGATCCTAACTTGCACGTTGTATAGGTTTAGTGTGCCATATGTGACTAACTGTGGGACAAGAAATTTATTCCTGAAAATTTACAATGTGAATGCAATTTTGACTTGCTCATGAACAATAGAAAATTTCAAGCATAAGCTTAACGGTTTTGCCGAGTGCTTTACATGTAGGGGCTTTACAACTAAATGACAGTTTGTATTTTGGCATTAGTGGAGATAGTAGAGTTTTAAGTCAGTTATATTCTGCCAGTTTGGTGCTTTTTAATATATTTGAATACATTTTATAACTGGATTAAAACTTATTTTCTGGAAAATATGGTGATGTTTTCTCTGATTACCATTTACACGTTGTTGCTTGCAGGGCGAGGGAGCTGGAGCTTGAGGATCGACAGAGTCGATTGGAAATTCAGCTTCGAGAAAGAATTCCAAATGCTGGTCAGCCATACTTAAGCATCTTCAGTTGTTAAGGAGGAGACAGTTGGCAGTTTTCGTGTATTTGAGTCATTTCAGCACTTTTGGTGTATTTGAGTCTGAATTACTGATGACTTTTATGTGTGTTTCAAGATGTCTTCAAACGCCTCACAAAAGCACTGCTGTGGTTTCATGAAACTGTGAATTGAGTTGTCTGGTGTGCTATGCTTTATGCTTACTCATAAATTTTGGAAGAATAAGTTGAGTATGGAGAAAATTCAATGTGAATGTCGTCAATGTTTGTTGGAAGAAGTGCTGTTGAAAGAACCTTAGTTTGGTTTATGTAACTCGAAGTTTATTTAACTCTGATATGAATCTATAACAGAGCTTTCATAGATTGTTGTGTTTATTTTTGAAGAAACTCCGAGAACTGAGTCATTGAAGGAAGAAGAACAGAGAATTCTTGAGGAGCTGATGGAAGTCGTGGAACAGAGGGATGCGTTGGTAGCACTCCTTGAGGAAGACAGAATCAGGTAATTTGGTTCTTTCAATCAGTCTACATGGCTATACCAGTCGCGTCTGTCATGGACAAAGACCTTGGGTGGGTGCATCTTGGAATTTCCATTCCCACTGATGAAAACTGTTAAAAATGGTTTTTTAAAAACAATGGATTGCCTTACCTAACCGTATTACCTATATTTCTAGTCAATGTTACTTAGTTTTCTGTAACAGTTTTAACCATTTCAATACCAAATTCCTAAGCTTGTTTGAAACACAGCCTGCTCAGAAGAAATGCCAGTTATAATTTTGTTATTATTTCTGATGTCTTGCCAATAGCGAGTATTAACCCTTTAATGCCGAGATGGTAGTAAATGGTATGGGAAATCCTATACCCTCCGGCATTAAAGGGTTAATAGTCTGAATCATTGTGTTGATGATGTTGATGTAGGCAACAGCAATACAGCAAGAACCTGGAACGGATCATGGTCGACCGCGGCTTCCAGTTGTCTTCGATCTCACACATACATCTCCCACATGCACTGGCTTCCTTGCAGGAAGACAGGTGATGATGACCAACGTGCCACAGCGAAGCACAGAGAATAATACGCTTTCTTCTCTTCGTCGTTCGTCGTCTTCAGATGCTGGATGCTGCTGCTGAGTGGCTGGTCGTCTCACCACGCTACCTGCAACAGTAGATGTGTGTTTTTTCGATGATCACACCAGATATCTTCACTATTTGACTCACTCTAGTCTCTTGTGTCCAAACTTCTGAAAATGCTTCATTCTGTGTTGCAGTGACTTTGGTGGCACTTTTGCCTTCTCTTATTATGAGCATTTCTTCCAAAATATGACACCGTCGTCGACTTTTCATCCAGAACTTTATGGTTAGGTTGAAGGCAGGACTCAACTGTTTGTGGTGTGTTGAAATACTACCTAGCAGCTGTTTGTAAATGTAATTGGACTGAACAACATTCTTCTGTTGAGCTGTGTGGATAGCTAAAGCCAAACGATGCATGAGATGATTGTACAGCATAGGATGTGGCGCATGTGACAATGAGCTTAGGAAAAGATCGCCTAAATAAAACAACTAGGGTAATTTCGACGTATTTGAAAGTTTCCGATCCATAATTTCAAATTTGCTCTAGAGTATTGTTTGCACGATCGAGTAAAATGTACAGGTCTGGTGCACTTGTGGTGCGCGGTGGTGTCGTGGGTATGTTCGTTGTCTAGCAGCCGTAAGGTTGCAGGTTCGAATCCAACCTCAAGCCACTTCGTAGGGACCTTGGGCAAGTTCTGCACTTGCAATTGCTCAGCACTTCGGTGTGAAACTCCGATTCAGTGTCCGTGCTGTAGTTGGGAGCGTGTCTGAGTAGAAATAATGTTGAAGGGGCGCTATAACAAGTGCACATACATACTTGTCTGTCGGTCGGTCTTCTGGCCCCATTTTGTCTGCTCACATTTCAAGGGATTACTCATATCCATGTGTCCAATCAATCCATGTGAAAAAAGAACATTTCATTTCTGTCGCTGCTTCTGATTTTTGTGTACTGTTGCTTCGTAAAGTTGTCCGTCTAGCGTGAAGAGCATTGGTTAGGAGATGTTGTAAGACAACAGTGCTTTCTCTGTCCTTGTCAAGTTAGTGGAACTTGTAGTTTGCTGAGTTATTGTTACCCATTGTTCTTGCACTTTGCCTTATACACGCATAGCAAAAATGATTGTTGTTTGTCGTCTGCCATGGAGAAAGTGAATTTCTGTACAAATCTTAGGGCTTTTTGTTTGCCTTTGTCAAGTGTGCGCCTTGGTAGAGCTTTCTTGAATGTTGGGTGCTTAGCTATCTCGTATTTACTTGTTTTGTAAGCAGGTTCAACTTTGTTAGTGTCAATTCAGTCACCTGAAATGTTGATTAGCATGTCTTCTTTTTTTCTGAATTGAGATCATGTTGTCATTTGTTTGTGATTTCTTCAGCTGCATTTTGTGTGGCTCCTACGTCTGAAAAAATCATGTAATATAATTTATGTTCAATAAACGATGAACTTGATGGTTATCATGTACTACGCTAGATGTGAGAGAGAGCCAATCGAATACTGGATGCCTTGGATCAGTGGTTCCCAACCTTTTTTGATGCTGGAGCCACTTTTTCTAAGTTGGAGGATACGAGGGCCACTTTTTCTTAGTTAAAAGGACATTAGGGACCACAAGGCTAAAATTTAATTAACTATAAGCATATAAAATTGTTGTAACTGATTCAAAATAGAATGTTTGATGTTGGAGGGCCACGGGTTGGGAACCACTGTCTTAGATAGCCGGTAAGTGCTGACTTTCAGGCTGTTGCTGACTAATATAGAAGCATTAATGTTTTTATTTCCAGAAGTAAATGCGATGTAGTTGTCCTTGTTGATGCCTGAAATTATGGGCAATCTTTCTGCAGATGACTGTATCCTGCTGCTTTTACGTTTGACATTATAAAACAATGTATTGATCATGTGACCAAGCTGGTGCTCTTGATAACGTTTGCTGGAGACATGTTATGTTGCGTATTACATCATGTGACATGTTATGTTGCGTATTACATCATGTGACATGTTATGTTGCGTATTACATCATGTGACATGTTATGTTGCGTATTACATCATGTGACATGTTATGTTGCGTATCACATCATGGGACATGTTATGTTGCGTATTACATCATGGGACATGTTATGTTGCGTATTACATCATGTGACATGTTATGTTGCATATTACATCATGTGACATGTTATGTTGCATATTACATCATGTGACATGTTATGTTGCGTATTACATCATGTGACATGTTATGTTGCGTATTACATCATGTGACATGTTATGTTGCATGTTACATCATGTGACATGTTATTACATCATGTTACTTGTGTCAAAGAACTTTAATTAAGCATTGCTCGCATTTTAAAGATAATCATTGATTGCGCAATACATTGAGTATATTTTGAAGTTGCAGCCTTAAATTCATTAAAGAGTCATTGCTCACGTTTTCATGACAGATGTCAGCAGTTGACTGTGTTGTAGACAACCTATTGCTGTAGGGAAGAAATTATGCATGAAATGTTTTGGCAGTTAATACATCGTATGTAATAACAGAATTTTTCTGATTTTGTTTGCCCATTGTCTATTGCTTTTTCTTCAGCTCATTCAGTGCTTAACAGCTGCCGACTTGTTTTTAGTTCAGTTCATTGTAATGCCAAACCTCAGTATGTGCACTGAGTTTGTATAATTGCAATACATTTGAACATATTGAGCACTGAGTTTGTACATTGCATCATGCGTTTTGTGTGACCAGCATTTTGAATGTAAGTATTACTGGACTGGAAATTTTTAGTAGTCAAATTGATGAGTACTGTTCTAGAGATTTTTATCCAAATTTCTTTGTACAAAGTTGTTTGTTCTGCCAAAATGAGATCCTTGTCAATATTATGATTCACTTAATATTTTTCAGTGTTTACATGTTGCTACTTTTGACATTTTGATGAATGCCTGTGTCAAAGCATGCTAATACAACTTGACTGAACATTGTGTAACTTATGTCTGAGTAAAGAAATGTCTTGGAGCCTTCTCATAAATTTATATTGCTTCTGCTGTGGCTCAAAATTCTGCTTTAGTAAATTTGTGAAATGTCCTTCATAGGAAATATTGTCATAGAGATTCATATTAACTTTCAGTTTTGAATGTTCAAACCCTAACCAATGTTTCATGTTCTTTCTCAGACCTTGTGATCCTGTTGTCTAGTTTATGACCTTTCTTCTAGACCCAATAGTTTGTGCTTTCACAGTAGTAACTTTTTCATCATGCATTAAATTACAGCCAAGTCTTTAATTAAAACTCTGAATTAGAGTTCACTTTTTTATGTGCAATTAGAAGTAGAGTATTGCAGGTTAAATATATTGTTGCTATAAATGCCACAAGATGAATTGTGCTTATGCTTGTGTTTGTATAAAATTACATTTAAAATTAATATGTTGCTGCTTGTCATTTTACTACCTTAGTCATGATGCTGATGATGAACAATATCAATTCTGAAAGCGCTACACAGGATGTTTTTCAGAACTGCTGTTTTACACACTTCTTGTTGTATACATGTATGATTGTCATTTTGGTTTACATTACGGTAGGAAAAGATAAACTGTAAGTGTACATGTATATCATAGGAGAACAGGTTACTGTGAAATCTTTTGTAGTAACTTGTGATCACTATTCTATAACAACTATAGCCATATTGCACTGAAAACCCTGTTTGTTCCAGTTCCCTTCAACTGATTGAATGCTCTAAACTTTTTAGCACACAATTTGTAGTTTGGAGCCTGCCAATGAGTCAGTCATTATATGGGGAACTTTGAGCATGTGCTTAACAAGGTAACTGTTTAGTGCCATTGATTTGGCTTGTTTTGGGCACCATACAAGTATTATAATGATAACTTGCATTGTGAAGCTGATCAATAATGTCTGTGGTTATTTGCACAAGCACAATGGAAATGACAAGACACCGAGAGTTAGATTTGGATGATGTCTGTGGACAATCCAAAGTTATGTGCACTTTCTAGTGTAAGATGCACATTTTTAGCTGATATCAAGCTGTTATATTATGGACAGTAACTGGCTTACGAATACCAAAAATACTTGAGCTGGTTTGGTAGAATACTTGCATTGTTGAATTGATGCAAATGGAACTTTATTACTCTTCTTGATGTTATAGACATGCATGCAAACTGCAAGAAAATACATCCATATAAAAACACCTAGCACAATCTTTATTACTGAGCATCGTTTACTTGATTCTACTGCTTATAAAAATATGGAAATTTGTTGATGATTGCAGGGTTTGTGCCCATTTTTAGTAGATCATGCTAGTCAGATAAATTATAATTTTCAGTGTTATTATGCTGTGGTCTACCACTGTTTACTCTGTCATATCATGTTTTTGTCATCATTATCATCGAAAGTGAACTTCTTAGACTTTTGTTTTTCGCAATTTTTGTGTAGAGACTACGTTTCCTACTGTTCTGTAAAATCATGGCTTCTGATGTGTTTCCGTAATTTAAACTGCTTCTAGAATGTTAGAAGTTATTGTGATGCCTGAATAAACATTTATATACCACTTCTCATGACGTTTTTCGTTCCACTAGTTCCACCACTTGTATATATATTATATATCTAAAATTTACTGTAGCCCTGCAGTACCTGTTATGTACCATACACAGGGCCGTAGCAAGAACGAACCTGGCCCCCTCCGATCATAATGTCCGAAAAATTTTTAGTCATCGGGCCAAAATGTCGGGAAAATTTCATCAATTCGCCGTCCGAAAAAGTTGATGACTTTATTGGCCAAAATCTCGAAAAAAATTCTATTCGTCGTCTGAAAAAGTTGATGACCTTTTGTGCCAAAATCTCGGGAAAATTTCATATTCGCCGTCCAAAAATTGGATGACCTTTTCTAAAATTTATTTATAGTCTTTTCATTCATTTTTTGGCACTTTTAGGGGGCCCCTTCCTTGTCGGGGGCCCCCTTCGGTCGGAGGGTACGGAGGGCGGTCGCTACGCCTCTGACCATACAAACGTACTGGGTACCTCACGGAATCTTACTCGGATTATTTCAAAATGGGCTTCCTGTTCCTACATATGAACAATATTGGGAATATTGTCCTAGCAATGCCGCATATCATCAACATATATTGTGGTGTATGATATTGAGTTGCTATGCCTGTCACATTCTGCCAAACTACAATTTTAGTCTTCTCCCTACTTTGGGGGGCTGCCCATATATGTGACTCGTCATGACGAAATGAGTCGTTATGCCCTTTTTGAGTATTCTGAGTTATGTATTCCACGTTATTCCATGTTAAATTACCTTCAAAATGAGCTATTACGCATCAAAATCGACCAAGTACTTGTGGAGTTGGAAATTTTTTATCTATCCTATTCCTTTTTGTCCTAACAGAAAATGTTGGGAAAACGCGATTTTTCTGAATTTTTATATATGTTTTAAATCTTATTGGTCATTTATTCTGCACAAATAGCATGTTAAAAACAGCAAAATCAAGTCAGTTTTAATATTTTTGAGATATTATATAATGTATATTCCAAAAATGGAAAAATGGAAAAATCAATAATTTGAAGATTGGACACCTTTAAAAGCGATTTGCTGCGTTCTACATTTAGCGACTTCCGACTCATTTCGTCATGATGAGTCACATATTTCATATACAGGTGGGGTCATGGATGTATGCGATTTTGCGTAAAAGTGTATGGCGGGGTGGTGTCACTTTCATTTATTGGCAAAATATATGTACACAAATAAAAATTTTATTATGCATCCACGTTATTCGATATTTACAACTCTGCATTATCCTGTAGCATACGATGGCATTTGATTACATTATAACGAAACAGTAAACCATAACAGTTGCCAAATTTTAGCTATGATGCTTCACAAATATAAATAGTAGACTGGTTAGGAATTCAGGGCTTAAAGTACGACTGGACGGTCATGGACGGCGTCCATGCACATATTTTCAAATCTGAATGCCATCCTGCTACTTGTTTGGCCAGCAGATCCTGGAAAGGTAAGGGGCATCCAGGGTCTTCTTTTTCTACACTTTAAGCATGGGTTAAAACATGACAGTCATTTACTAATACTAGTCTAATAGCTTGCATCTTCATACATCTGGCATAATAAAGACAAAGGGCAAGCCAGTACCAGATGATACAGCAATCATAGCCTCTTCATATTTATTCACTTGATAACAATGAATCAGCCAGCCGAAATCAGAAGAAACGGCAATGAGACAAATTGTACAAGTACTGTAAAGTACACCACAGTAACACAACGGACAGTAGATCAGTCTCTAAAACATCTCTAAGCTACATTATCATATCATGTTTATCAGCCAAAAGAAACATCGTCATCCACCAGTTTCTGTGCCAGCACCAAAGAATATACAGGGTGGTCCAAAATAAACTGCACAGTGACAGTTTTCTTGATATAAGTATAACAATTCAATGTTTAATGCCATTTTTCTTACTTATATATATATTTTCTCTGACGTCATCATTGACTTCATCATTGTTTATCATAGTTTATGGTAAAGAAGTTGTTGTTTATAAGAGATTGTGATCATGGGACGCTTAACTGAGAAAGACCGATGTCTAATTTGGAATCTACGAACTCAGAAACATTGGGGGTCGTGTGGCCCCCAAACAGCCCGGACTTGAATCCAGTCGACTACGCTGTTTGGGGCGCCCTTCAACAGATGGTATACCGTCGTAGAAGTTTCACCACAGTGGATCAGTTGAAAGAAACAATCGTCACAGAGTGGACCAAGCTGTCACAGCGTTTCATTGACCGCGCAATTGATCAATGGCGTCGTCGGCTTCAATGCGTGGTCGAGCAGCAAGGATGACACATTGAACATTTTATGTAACAAAATCCATCCATGCATGTAATGTTACAGTAAAAATAATAAATATTGCTGTGTTTTTGTGAATTTTCACGGTTATATTTGAATTGGTCTGAATAAAGTACTATCAATTTATCATTGTGCCATTTATTTTGGACCACCCTGTACATGTTAACATACATACATTTGACTCTATAGTGGAATTAAAACAGGACAATTAGTTTTAAGTGCTACATAAGCAAAATGTAATGCCAACATTACAGAAGAAGAATGAAAAGTGTCCGTTATTAATAAATAACAAGTCTTCTATATCTAATGCACAAGGCATTAGCAAATTACACATTAACACCAAATTGAATCGGATCAATGTTAAGAAAATCAGACTACCGTGGACTGTCAATAGTGAATAAGTGATTTTAAAAAGTAGAGATTGTGCTGAAACGACTTCTTTTGCCATTGTAAAACAAACAGATACTGGAAAGACCTAAATATAGGTTCGTCAGCCAAAAAAAGTTCATTCACAGCACACTGCCAGCTGAGACAATAATTACGACATTGGCAAACAAAGTTCTGTTGGTCCTGCACTTCGAAACATCAACTCCAGCACACAGTGCTTTCTTCCATATTAGTCCATCAGAATAAACATACTGTTCACCACGTTCAAGGTAAAAAAAATTCAGGTTATCTGATTAAAACCTTTGAAGATCTTATTTTAAAATGTGCATGTATTCGTATATCAAGAAACTGTATATAATGCCTTTGCAGGTCATAGTGAGGTTCCATATGTTTAAGAAGTACCAAGTGTGTATGCTACATGCATCCTGTAGATAATTAATCCAAACACATGTACACGTATGTCGTATGTTCAAGAAGTACCAAGGGTCCAAGTGGTACATGCATCCTGTAGATAATTAATCCAATGGAGAATCTCTTTTAAATGGCATAAACTGATTTCAGACAGTTCAGTAACTAACATTATTGTATAGAATTTAATACAATAGACAATGGAATGTATAATGCAAACCCAAGCACATGATGTTTTTAAAATGCATAGCATTAATGTGGCTTCTGGGAGTAGCCAAAGAACAAGGCTGGTAGGACATGCAAGTGAAATTGATATGCACTGAGATGCTGAACTAAAATGCAACTGGAGTGAAAAATACCATCTGGTTAGAGGATCTACTGAAAACAGAAGTGCACAGGACTAGGTTATGATAAGATACTGGGCAAAGAAGTCATAAGCTGTTAATCTGAATTTCCTTTTTTAGCTGCATAAATAATGCTAGACTGAATATGCAGGAAAATTTAAAACACAACAGATCAGACTATACATCTAAAAGGCAGATATAACACTGTAAGAAGCTTCATGCACTTCTGCATTCTATTAAACAACAAACTTTGAAATATAACTAGCACCAGGGGTAGATACGGGGTGTGGGGGCGATCCGGACATGCCCCTCATTTGAAATTTACACAGAACGTGGCCCCTCGTTACTCAATGTGTCATATGAAAGAAGATTCTGGCACTACTTGCTCATCTGCTTCATCAGCGATTCAGGATTTGAATTAATGTCCTGCTGATCCTCTTCAATCAGTTCATCCCATGCTGAATATATTGGCCAGGTAACGAGTCCATAACCATTTATTATTTAATCTAGACATCTCCAGGGGAGGACAAAGTTTCCCTCCATGATCATAATCAGGATCATAATTATTGTTATTGTTCACTTGTAATAATTATATGATACTTCTTCTTTGGTTCTCTGCCGTCAGGCAGGTTCATATGTCCAATGACGCCACGCATATCTGTTCTGTGCATCCATCTTTAGCCCTCTGTAACCGTCCTTTGTCATCATCCAGTCCAGTAGCATTGTTCTTGGTCTTCCTCTTGTCTTTTTCCCCTCCATTCTTCCTTCGATGATATCCCGTACTATGGTGTCACTCCTCATGATGTGTCCAATCCAGTTTCTCTGTCGCCTCCGTATTGTCTCCATCATTGATCTTTCCTCTCCCACCATCTGCAGTATTTCTTCGTTTGTCTTGTGTTCCATCCAGCTGACACGCTTCATTCTTCGCCAAATCCACATTTCGAAAGCCTCCAATCTTCTTACGTCATCCTTTCTCATTGTCCATGTTTCTGACCCATACAGGACCACACTCCACACCAGCGTCTTGACCATCCTCTTTTTAAGGCTCATATTTAGTTTTCCTCTGAGGAGTTCCCCTCTTTTGTTGAATGCGTCTTTTCCCATGGCTATTCTTCTTTTTATTTCTATATGGCATTTTGCATCATCTGTGACCATACTTCCTAGGTAGCAGAATTTCTCTACCTGTTCTATTTCCTCTCCGTTTACTGTGATCTTAAGAATTGCTTCCTTTCCTCCTTTGCTTATCCTCATAGCCTTTGTCTTCTTGATGTTTATTTTCATAAAAATATGATACTACCATTTTACAATAGGTATAATTTACTGTTAAACTTTGTACAAATGCTATTTTTCTACAACTAATTTGCTTCTTTCCAGTGCTATCTGTCAAATTTCAAACTGTAAAATTTGAACATGTTTTATTCCATGAACAGTTGAACACTTAGTAAAACAACATCACTACTGCATGGCTTCCCAATTCTGGTAGTTTGGTAGTTCTTGCTAGGTTTGTGTACCATTTATAACAATTTCTGCTAATTGGTGTCTTATCAGCAATACAGGACCGTTTCGTGCAACCAAAGCTACAAAGTTAACTTACATCTACAGCCTACTTACACTCTCATCTGCAGTTATTTATTATAATAATCCAGCAGCAGCAGAACCGAGTTGCTGAACTTGACACATAAAGAATTGTTGAAATCTTAAACAATCTTTTGATCAGCACCGAAATAATAAAATAAGTTTACAAAGATGAAATCTTAAAATGGTACCACTACAATGTGGAAACCAGGTCAGAAATTGTTATTATTTTAAGTTTATTTATTTAAGCCTTAGACCACTCTTATCAGCATTGAAGTAGTAGAGCAATTTCATTAAGATGGCAGCTTAAAATGTGGGAATTCAAAACATTTCTGGTCAGCCGCTCGTTCTCCACCCTCCCTCCACATTTGGCCTCTTTCTCATAAACTTTCTGGATCCATCACTGACTAGCACCACAATCATATTCATGCATATAACAATCGTGATACAGCTGGTCCGAGATCACCATTCACCCTACAACTGCCAATTTAAGCATTTTCTGTGACATAGTCACAAAGTGGTTGGTTTCTCACTTTTGTGCTGCAGAGGTTTCTGGTTCAAGTCTCCCATCAGACTATGTCCTTTGCTCACAATTGTTTATGGTCAATGTACAATACTTCGTCATACACTATACACAATATTAATAAGAATTAATTAATAACAATAACATTAGTAATCATTAAACAACCATTCTTGAAAAGTATCATATGCTTAGTATGTTGATTGCTTGCTTCTTGTACAGCAGATGTTTCTTAACAGAACAAAAATCTACCGTTGTTTTAAGTAGACGGCTGAAGAATCTGACTAAGCGATCTTCACAGCTATAATAGCTTGGCAATACACCAAAAAGGGAAAGTATGGTCACCAAATATACCTATAAAATATACCTATAAATAACCAGCAAAGGTTTAAGTGACGCTGATATACAGATAAAGTTCACCTAGCATCGACTGTGCGACTAGTTGAACTGTTGTAAATTTACAAGACATTGTAGCTGTGCAGAAACATTTACATTTTCATCATTTACTGAACAGAAGTTAATCACGAAAAGATCAAGTTGCTACAAACTCATATCATGCCAAAGCATAGATATTTTCCAACATCATAATATTATGATGTAGTTCAGGTGGTCAACCTATGTCACATCGTATACACAGCTAATAAAAGAACTTAATAATAAAAAAAATAGTCGCGAAATTATAATAATAAAATAGTAAACTGGTCAGAAGATATTCACTGTGAAGAGGAAAGACATCCACTCAGACAACTAAACCTATACTGACACAATTAAGAACTCATATTCTTTTATCACAGCAATTTCATGGAATTAAAAATTAACGTCCAGCAACGATGAATAATATTGTTACAAACAAATCTGGAAAGAAATGAAATTGAATCACGTAGACGGATGGTTTCCAAACGACAGCGGTCGGCTTTTGACTGTCCGTTGATTTTCATCGACGAAAGCACTGATGTTGAAAGAGTCGTTCGTTGGAGTGCGATCTGCATCAACGTCTGGCTCTGGAATGCGAAGTGCATTAGCCGTGACGGCTGCGGTTGGCTTCGTGCGTACGATGGAGCCACTCGGAGTGGTGAAACTCGTCTGACCACCGTACCTCAGGTAGACCTTGCTGACAGATGGTTTGCTGGCCAGTGAAGACTGCATTTAAAAAGAAGAATATATCATTAGGTAGATAATATGAAAGTTATTCTTTTCTTATGAATTTTATGAGTGCTACATTTGAAAAAACTGTGTTCAATAATCGAATTAAAAACCATTATATTAAAATGCAAATAATACGCATTTTTGCTGCATAGACTAAAATAAACTGTATAATTTGTTTTATACAAGTTACAACACATAGACTATGTATTAGAGGTGAAGTTTAGATGGAGTAGCAGCAATTTAGACATCAGTAATAATTTACCTGAACTGGAAATCCTTCGCCATTCGCTGAATCGGAATAATGACCGCTCTGCTGGTCAATCCTAGCTGCAAGATCTGTGTTCTAAAAAACAGTCAAAACCATAAATATTTATCCAGAACTGTCATAAGTCCAAAACAATTACCCAGTAAATGCCTTATTTGCGGTGCCTCCATTCAATTCATCCATCAACAAGTACATCAACAAATGAGTGCATCCGTGAGGTCATTGTAAGGTGCTATATAAATGTTCATAAACATTACAATACATGTATACATACTGTCTTCTGTTCAGATACAGCCGATTTCTGAAAGATACACCATACAGCATTTTAACTCCAAAAATGTTGATTCAATATAATATCGTGATCAACTTCACTGTGATCATAATCATCGTATTGAATCATCACGAACCGCAATCATCTGTCACAGCATGATTCGTATGAATTTCAGCTGTATATCAACACTGACTAAGGCTCTGACAGGCACCATGTGTGTGAAATAAATATATAAAACACTATAAATAGACAAAATAGAGCTCTGTCACTGATGGCAGCAAAGTGACTTCAACATAATTGCAAACTCCAAACTTAAAGCGCCAACTAAAAGCGAAGCACAGGCAACCAGCATATTTATGAGCACAGACAATCGACATAATAGACTAACTTTGACCACACAAAGGTAAGATCATCATACACTAACTTGTGATTCAATCCTGTATTAGTTAAGTATTTGATTTGACTATATAACTACTTGATTGCCATTCTCACCACCTATTTGGCTACCCCAGATCTTGCTGGTGGTGCCCGTTTTCTTTTAAATTTATCTCTAATCTAGTTAAGTTTATTAAGCCAGTTGGCTATTTAATTTTTTATAGTTTCTAGTACTTGATTAATTATCCTTGCATTCATTGTTATATGTTATATTGTTCCATATGTAAATTAGTATTGCTAGACAGTGATAAGAGTACATATTGCTGTTGCTGTGTAAAATGGTATCATGAGTCTTGCTTGGATTCATCTGATGAACCCATGCTGCATTGTAATCTATGCCTCCTTAACAGTTTACCTTTTGCCAAGACCGAGTCACTAGATATGAATCTACCTTCACCTGTTTCATCTGATCTACTAACCGATTTGGTTGATAAGATAGTGTTGAACCCTGCTTTAATGTTTAACCCTGTTGACTCTGATGATAATAAGCCGCTTTTAATGGATGATAATGTAGATCCTGATATCAACACATTAAATGATGCCTTCTTGTTTACCAGCCCATATAAAGACTTAAGTCAATTGAATTCATATGTGGAGAATCTGTCTTATCAGCACATTTTTGGAATAGCCCACTTAAACTGCCGTAGTATGATAAATAAAGTATCGGAGATCCATTTATTATTGACCCAAGCCAATATTGATGTGTTAGCTCTTACTGAAACTTGGCTGGAGCAGGACATGCATGCTCTGATTAATGTTCCTGGCTACTCTTTTATCCATAAATCCAGAAATATGGGTATGGGCGGTGGGGTAGGTTTCCTAATAAATTCTGGGTACATATTTGAAATTATCGAGGATGATGATTTCAACTTTGGCACTTTTGAAAGCATTTTGATAAAAATCCGTCAAGATAGAGATAAGGATTTAATCATTGCGTCTATTTATAGGCCACCAGGTGCTCCCATTGATGCTTTTACAACTGATTTTAATTCCTACCTTACAAAATTAACCAATCTCAATAGTAGATTATATTTAGCAGGGGATTTTAATATTAATCTACTTCGTTCCAATGATCATCAACCAACATCCAATTTTTTCAATCTTATGACATCTCATCTACTTTTCCCTTCTATACTGAGACCAACTAGGATTACTGAGAATACTGCCACTCTGATTGATAACATTTTTACTAACTCGTTATCTATACGCCAGGATTCTTGCATATGTATATCTGATATTTCCGACCACCTGCCCATTCTCATGTACCTCGATCTCAAACCTCCTTATACTAAGACTAATCGAAGTTCTAAACGAAGAAATTTCGACTCTGCTTCAACTGCTCACTTTATATCTCTTCTCCAGGATTGTGACTGGTCGTCAGTTGAGTCCCTCTGTGTTAGTGGAAATACAGCGTCTGCCTACTCGCTCTTCCAAGACATTTATGTAAAACTTTACGACAAATCATTCCCACTTTCTAATAGCGTACCTAATGTCACTATTAGAGCCAAACAACCCTGGATGACCAAGGCTCTCCTTAAATCATGTAAAAAGAAATCACTGCTATATAAGAAATATTTGAAGAATCCCACTGCAGCCAATAAGCAAAAATTTACCTCCTATCGTAATTTATTTAAAACCTTAAGATTGGAATGTGAAAGGAGATACTATGCTGATCGATTTCTACAGTGCAATCATAATATTAATAAAACCTGGGCTGTTATAAAGCATATTCTAAACTCTAACTCCAAGTTGCCAATGCCCTCAACATTTCAAATTGATGGCCAAGACACCAGTAATAATCAGGAAATTGCTGATGCTTTTAATAAATATTTCACGAATATTGGTTCTATTTTGGCTACTAATATTCCAAAGAGTACCGTTGAATTTAATAGTTTTATGCCTACCCCTCCATCTTGTTCCTTCGGTATTCTCCCAGTTAGCCACGAGGAAATCATACATGTGGTTCAGGAACTGAGAATAACTCAGTCGGCGGGACCTGATGGAATTAGTCCTTCTATCGCTAAATTGTCCATGAGTGCCATTGTTGAACCTTTAGCATCAATATTTAATTCCTCTTTTCTATATGGCCAAGTACCTGCGGAATTGAAGGCTGCCAAAATTACACCAATTTTTAAGTCTGGTAGCAAGAGCCTTATTACCAATTACAGACCTATTTCTATCCTCCCCTTCTTCTCTAAAATAATGGAAAGACTAATGTATAACAGACTTCTTGCATTTTTGGACAAGTATAATCTTCTTGCCCCTAATCAATATGGATTTAAAAAGAACCACTCTACCTTTATGGCCCTTATGGATATTCAAAGTAACATATCGGAGGCTATGAATAATAATTCTTATTCCATTGGGATCTTTTTTGATTTATCGAAAGCCTTTGATACGGTAGATCACAGTATTCTACTTAAAAAACTGAAAGGTTATGGAATAAGAGGAGTAGCCAATGAATGGTTTTCTGATTATCTAAAGAATAGAACTCAGTTTGTATATTTTAACGATTCTTCCTCCTATTCTAGTAATATAACCTGTGGTGTTCCCCAGGGTTCTATCCTTGGTCCCCTTTTGTTCTTGCTTTATGTAAATGATTTGTCTAATATATCTTCTTTATTCAAACTAGTGTTATTTGCTGATGACACTAATGCCTTCCTTAACGATAAATCTATCACGGATCTATTTTGCAGGGCTAACAGTGAACTCCAACTAATATCACTCTGGTTTAGAACTAACAAGCTGTCCCTTAATCTGACTAAAACTAACTATATTGTTTTCTATGCTATGCGTAAAACACCCCCACCGGATAATTTACATATTGCCATTGATGGTATATCCATTAACCAGGTGACCTCAACCAAGTTTTTAGGCACTATTATTGATTCTCATTTGAATTGGAAAGAACATATTTCACAGATTGCCAAAAAAGTAGCTAAGAACATAGGTATACTACGAAGAATACGCCATAACTTGCCTTCGAATATCCTCACTAACCTCTATTATACGCTTGTCTATCCGTATTTTTCATACTGTAATATCTCTTGGGGTGTTAACTATTCTCAAACTCTCCAATGCTTGGTTGTACTTCAGAAATTGGCCATAAGAACAGTCTACCATATACATTGGAGACTTAGTACCAAGGACACCTTCAAAATTAACCGTATATTAACTATATTGGGCATCAATAGGCTCCAAATTGGCCTCTTTATGTATCGGTACCACAATAATTTGTTACCACCTTGTTTTAATAATTATTTTAAATTGGCGTCCTCTGTGCATCAACATTACACTAGACAAGCAGCTGATTACCGACCTGATTTTGCTAGAATCAACCCGAAGCTATTTTCCATTAAATGCCAGGGCCCAATCACATGGAACTCCTTACCACTAGATATAACCTCCCTTCCAACTTTGAGCAGGTTTAAGAGAGCTCTTAAGTCATACCTAACTGAAGAATGATCATTGAACTGTATTAACCTGAGATCTTTCTTTTAAAGTATTCTGGTGCATGATCTGACCTGCAGAGTATCATACAGTGTTTCCCTTTTGCCACAGCTGTTCTGACCTTTGTTTGCTAATATGATCACTTCAGTTTGGAAATCTCAAGCTTGTTTTTCTTTTTATTTCTTAACTGACTAGCAGTACCCATATGTTTGCACTGAGATAATTAGTTAAGCTATATGTATTGAATCTGTTTACAATGTCTGACCTGCCATTCCACCAATGATTGATACTGGGGTTCCTCTGATAGCGGGACTTGTCCCTTTGGGGTTCCCCTTTAAGTGCTCAACCGTATGCGATCCTTTGCTTTATAATGTACTGTTTATTCTTATGATACGCTGTTTATTCTTTCTGTTATGTTAATCATCAATGTTAATGCTATTATTCTGTTTTGTTTTGTCTTGATCAATGTGCAACGGTTGTTGCCTTAATAAATGGTATTTGATTTGATTGATTGATTGACATGTAGATAGAGTCATGACTAGATACAATAAAACTGACGGCAGAGTAGTTAAGAAACATCTAAAGGAATAAATTTTGGAGCAAGTTTTCCCAAAGTGTCTCAGAGTTCCATGAAGGTAAGGGAATGGTTAAAAATGTTGTTGCAATGTGTTATTTCATTATAAATCAGACTCAAAGGTAAAGATAAAGGTTCCGCAGGAAAGTTTCATTAAAACTAATTTTAAAATGTTGTTGGTAACAAAGTGACTAATTGCAAACTCCAAACTTCCAAAGCAGCAATTGAAAGCCAAGCTAATTTAAAACCTTGTTTTGATGGATTACAACAGCATTTTCCTTGATCATACTCTTTTAAAACGTTGCATGCCAGCATATGTCTCACTTCAGTTGGGGTTGCATCAAAAATATCTCACATCAAAAGGATTTCATAGCCAAAAACAGTTGGGAAGCATTGGTCTAAAGCAAGCATGGTTTTGAGTGCAAAGAAATTTTGATAAAATGATGTGACATACCTGCACTTCAAGTTCTGCAATTTTTCGCCTCAGTTCCGTGACAAGCTGTGACTGCTCGACCTCTCGAAGTCTTCCAACCATAGCCTCGTCCCTTTGCTATTCGAATAAATTAGCAAGTTACCAATGCATGCCCAGTGTTTAGATTGTGTGTGTAATTAACTGCTTAACATAACTTAGTACCGCAATTAATTTGTTTACAAGTGAGGTATTTGATCTGCAGGCCAGTCAGAACCAAACAACCAAGTCAGCCAAGAAAGTGATCTTTTCAATGGATGTCAAAATAGTCAACATAATTCTCTTTCTGATCTTAATTAAGCAAGCTTTCAATCAACAACCACTGAATCAGGAAATGTAGGAAATGATGAATCTGTGTTAGTCATCTATCTTCATTGCCATAATAAATGAATTCAGTAACAGTTAGGTTTATTTCATACGTGCAGTGCTGCTTCATGCAAATCAGTGACTATCAAGTTTTTAGTATTTCTGTGCTTATGCTGCTTATAAGAAATAAAATATTTATGCATCATGCACTGTGATTATGTGTATGCATATTAAATGCAAGCATGCATGCAAGCTTGTATGAATATAGGATGCGTGTTTGCGTACATGTATGTATGTGTGTGTCAATACAGATTATGTATGAATGAAAAAGTTTTTAACATAATTGTATCAAATAGAATATTTTACTGTTTGGTCACATATGCAATTATGCATATATCAAATACGAAGCAATGTACATGCTCATGCGTTACTGTGGAATGCATGCATGCAAGTAGTCTTGGAAATGTTGTCACTAAGCCTTGATGCCACATGAAACACATTTTCCAGATGTTATCCTACCGTAAGGAAGGTCTGCCCTGATAGTATTAAAATAGTTAATTGTACTGATAATAAAGGAAAGAGCAAGTGCAACTGCAGTGCTGAATAAAAGTGAAAAGGGCGTAAATGGGGGAAAGCATACATTTTTTACCCCCAGAGTTCTGCTGTACCAATAGTGAAAAGGCACTCGGTTAGGATTGCAGATTCACAAAAACACCAATTTCACAGTCAAAGTACAGAACAAAACCCAAACTTTAATTTCCTTAGAACCTATCATTCTCTTAATAAAAGATTGGATGCACTTAAGCAGCCGCAAACAAATGGCTGAGCTGTATGTAACCGAGAACTTTAAACAGAATAGCCAATGCTACAATCACTTTGGAAAATTTGGAAAGTGGCAACCAGTAGAAGTAAAGAAACAACAATTTAAAACCTTTGCTTTGATGCTGTCCAACTGTCCCTTAATCTCTGAGCATTCTTTCTCTTTCTCACTGAGACTTTTCTTCAAAGAAGAGACTTCTTCTTGTGAACGACACAAGCGAAGTTCATTTGTGTGGTTCTGTTCAAAAACACACACAAGCATCCAGCAGTGCAAAACCAATTTAGAAAAAAATATCGAGAGTATCTTCACAGTATTTAGTTGCAAGGCTGAAGCCAAAAAAATCTACTGGATCAGTGCTTTGCATAAAATCAAGCAAAGCCAATAATAAGGTTATAATCGATATATGGGTTAAGGCATGGTTAGTATAAAGTATGTTAACATACCAAGTCATCCGCAACAGCAATAAGTTTGGCTCTGCTATCCTACAGAAAATTATTTTCACACATTTAAAATTCAAAGACATGACATTAGCACCATATATATTACTTTTGTCTCCACCAAAAAATATTTTAACTGACCCTGTTAAAAAGTTAACAAATACAACCACACATGCAGTAGCAGCAGAAGTATGTTTATTGTACTTGAACATATGCCGTTATCAATTAAACACATACAATCATCAAAGTATAAGATAATGGAATTCTACAAAAGCAAAGATTTACTTTAAAATTGTTCACATTGGTTGGCCATTATGCTGAGTTTTAAGCATGTACATGTAATTAAAATCAACACAAAATGCTGTGTTGTCAATAGCAAGAAACATTTTATTTTGTTTTAACAAAACAAATTCATACTTCAAAATCCAAAATCAGTCATTCAATACTGAACATATGCCACCTAAGAGGATACCAATGGTAAACCATAATATGGCAATATTTTTACTAAGCATGAATAATCCCCATTAATAACATTAAATTGAATGTCGGCAACAGCATCATATAATAACATTTACAATGCTTTGATAATAAAACCACAATGATACCTACCAGTAATGTCAATAAAATTTTATCAGTAATAATAATAATAAAAATAACAATAATAACAATAATAACAATAATGACATCGGCAATAGGATTCTTTCAATTTTGACAACAACAAAAGTAACAACCCTGCTGAAATTACCATCCAGTCCAAAATAATCTTTCCAGTGAAGAGTTCAATTATTATATAATTATCAACAGTAGTCTGAAGTTAATTTTAAAAAATTAATTATCAGTAAACAGATAGTAGTTCTGCAACAGATGACACCCCTAATATACAACCAATGTTCAACAAATCCTGTGGACACAAATGGAACAAGATTTTAAAAAATCATAATAAGTAGTAGAAAGTCTCAATTTAACGCACTTAGTATTCAATAGAAGAACAAATAATTAAGATAAGTACATAAGATCCTGCAACAGTATTGTTATGCTTATTAGCAGACAGAATTATTTTCCAGAAGCAAGAATTCCTAAATATCTTACATCTAAAAGTATGAACACTGTTTTCACTTGAAATATATCCATGGGTAGCAAATTCCACAGATGTGGTCCAATTGATCTGAGGCAACTGTAGCAGCAGGCAATGTGGACAAAATAAAGAGCACATCTGGTATTAAGAGTATGAATGTAAGAAGAAGTGCAAAGAATAATGGAGGCACTGTATAATATTTGAATTTATACATGAACATCATAATATATTAGTGTAACATACATCATAAATTTTCAGAAAATTCTAAGTTAGGCAAGGAGAGGCAAATCTGAGTGATATGGTGATGATCCACAAAGACAAGTATTTGATGAAACTGTGAAACATGCACACACTCGGCATATATAAAGACAAGTGGTACTGCAGACACATTTACCTGTTGTTCCAGATGAACAAGTTTCTGTTTGAGGTCAGTCATCTCTGAAAGAAGCACTGCTTCGCGTATCTGTCCAGCCATCAGGCTCTCATTCAACTGCTGGACCTTTAAGCCGCCAGATGAAGAAGACAAAGACTTCTCATCACAGCTTTGTCGATTTCGTTCTCGGAATTTCTGATTTAAGGGAAATGACAGAATATCATTTGCGTTTCTCTTCTGTCACAGACACGATTTAGGTAAAATTCACTTAAATGCTAATTCAACGTCATCAAAACTAATGTAAAGCTATATACTTTTTCTTACGTTATCAATAAATATTTATACACAGTAATACAGAATGTTCATTATTTTAATATTCCAAAATAATAATTTTTGTATTCACATTCAAAATAATTTAAGAAGTTTAATCAAACGTGGACTATCTGACTGTTCAGAGGCCAAGCATCGGATACTTTGCTTACCTGCCAGTGTTTCTCCATCTCAAAGACCTGATGTTGCAATTCCTTGATGGCCATGTTGGCTTCAGCTTCACGTAGTTTACATGCAATTAAGTCTTCCTGCAGAATCCGCAGCTCCAAGTTTACATCGCGTTGCTGCTGAGATTGGTAGCTCTCCTAAACATCATCAATACTGAATATAATAATATTTTTCAGCCATCTAAGTTAGTGCAATGGAAAATTATGTAGCAAGATGAATTACTATAATTTTGCATAAACTCATAATGACAGACTCATAATAATATATATTTATGATGATGATGATGATGGTTCTCTGCCCGAAGGCAGATTCATTGGCTTTTACACCCCTGGGGATAACTATATTTATATCTTTAAATATTGACATATATTTTGAATGGGTCACACATAGATCTTACATTTTCAAGCTGAGTGACTTTGTTGTGGAGGACAACGAGAGCAGCATTTGTCTCGTCGAGTTCCCTCTGCAACTGTTCGATTCGTGTGTCTTTGTCTTTCGGGCCGCTCTGCGTCTGCCACAGAATGGACGGACGAGGAACCTTAGCGGCTGACAAAACCGGGGATTCTGATCCAGTTGATGATGAACCATTCCTGCCCTAAAATCAAATCATGTCCCTTGAAAAAAACATGCTTGAAGTGAGGACTCAACAATTACTACGGGAATAATATAGCAACGATGACTCTTCTGGGTCTCCCAAAAATGTCATTCTTATTAAGCGTTTCTATCCTTCACATGCAAGCTGATAAACCTGACAATGAAGCACTGGGTTCTCTGTCTGCAGATGGGTCCTTACTTTCCTATAAAATTGTACCATTTTCTGGCTAAGGATGTTACATAAACATTGAACACTGATTTTTTAAACCTATTTTCGCTGGGTGTGCCTCCAAGTAGACGAAGTGCTGTGTAAATTTATCGACTGAACTAATATTAGAAAGCACCAGACTTACAAGTCATTCAAATCAGCTGTAACTTATCCTTATAAGATTCTGTCTATGTGCAGCTACAAATTTCTTACATCTATAATGCAGACATTACTTTAAAGTGATCTTGAACAATGTAAACATGCAAAAATGTGATAAATGTAGACATAATGCAAAAAATTTATCCATGGACCATTGCAAACAGTTTTGATAAGAACTAGCATGCAGAAAGCTCTCACATGAAGTTCAAACAAATAAATAATTTCACAAACTCTATCAAAAGAAGACTGGAAGGCTGGTAAATTTTTCATAATAAATAACCTCTTTTGTGTTCTTTTTGTCGATGTTTAGCACCTGACGCTTGAGAACACAGATTTCTTCTTCTTGCTGAGCGCATTTGACTTGGTCGTGTATCAGTCGGTCGGCCAGCGCCTCCGTCTCCTTCAACAACAATTCAACAGCAAATACATCCTGTGAGTTATCTGCAATTTCTTGTTCATGCAAAATTTACAACATATGCACGTTTGCAAATAAGCATATCAGTGTTTATACAATGCTTTCCATGAACCTTAAAGGTTCTCGGAGCATGGGAAATCTTACAAATACCAGACTTGAGACGTGTGAGATTAGACAAATATTTTTAATATGAAGTTGGTAAAAGAAGAATCACGGACAAGTCTATGTTCCTGATGCAGAGTGTCCATGAGTTCACCTCCATAGCAGAGTCCAAAAAATACTAGATCAGAGGGTTCCAGAAAAGATGTCAATCTTACCAATCACACACCAATTCTGTTTAATCATTCCAAGAAACAAAGCAGAAAATATAAAACCCACCGCCATATCCAAAAACCAAGCAACATGTAACAAGATACTACGAGTTCCATTGATACAGACCTTTTCCAAGTTATTTATTCTTTGCTGTAGAAGTTTGTTTTCAGTTCTCAAGCGCTGAAATCACAGAACACTAATACAATAAATAAGAAATCAACGTAAGTTTCATTTTTACATATCTGCAGCAGTAACTAAATTTTTAGACAGCAACCAACATTTCAAGTTCATTTTAGTATACATGTGGAGTCACTGGTAGTCTATACGAAAATTTAACCATTTTCTTAACTGTACATCTCAGTATTTCACATAAGAACCATGAGTGACATCTTTACAAAAGAGTGAACAGAAAAATGTGATCTATAGCTAGGTGTGCAAAGCTCTACCAGCACTTCAATATATACATGTCTCGGAAATTTAATAACTAATTCAAAACACTTACATACTTTATAAAATTACACAGACAATTTTGCTATTAAATGTATAAAACAACAGCAACAAAACATGAAAAGCAAATGCTTTGTTTTAATCGACTGATGCACATCACATCTTACCCGAAGTTCGATCTGTTCTTCTTGTTCTTTTGTTTTAAGAGCATTGTACTCCTTCTCCAACCTATATAACACAGAATATCCCATTAACAAATGCAAAGAAGGCAACTTCACAGGTAGCTATAGATCAATCAAAACCTGTTTAGTGTTTAGTTACTGTATGCCATGTATGGTAATGCAAAGTGGCAAATTGTACTTAGTGGTAATGTCAAGAAATGAAATGCTAGTTCATTCTGTGCATCTGTTTATGGCATTTCAAAGGTTAAAAAAATCATGTTGCTGACTACTGAGCAAGAAAATCCATTCATGCTCAATGGTCAATAACATGACATCTACCAAATTGGAATCACTCAAATAAAACGGTATGGAGATCGTAACAGCACAAAAACCACAGTCTAGAAACGGTATGCTTCACAAAAACAGGAATAAATTGCAAATTATATTGCAACATATGTGACAAAAATAATAATTATACTCTCACAATAGTCAACTGCTAAGCAGGCAAAAAAAACCCAAAAAACAACACATTTTAACTGTGAAATAAAAGCATAAACACATGCTAGGAAATCCTTCAGCAATGGTATCAGCAACTAACTGCTACCTCAATTAAATGCAACAAAGCTCCTAGACAAAGATTGACAAGCAAGAACAGAGATCCCTACTTACTTTCTAAGTCGTCGTGCGTTGTATTTGACGTGGAAGGCTGTTTGCAGCAGAATGTCTGGATCAGATTCAACTTTAAGAGACAGATCTTTCTGCAAGAACTGCAATAAGATAAACAGCCCTCCTTTTATCTACAATGACTCTGGTGAGCAT
The DNA here is from genome assembly GCA_945859605.1 of Lumbricus rubellus. Classification (NCBI taxonomy): domain Eukaryota; kingdom Metazoa; phylum Annelida; class Clitellata; order Crassiclitellata; family Lumbricidae; genus Lumbricus; species Lumbricus rubellus. Next base: position 45,596,855 of record OX243811.1, on the reverse strand, counting down.
ACTCTAATTTGCAAGTAAAGCCGAATCTCATTCAGACCTTGAATGTCAAAAAAGCTGCTGCAGTATGTTACATGATGACTGATGTCTCCAAGAATCAATCACTGGAAGCCATGTCAATTTCTACAGCATAAACAGATTGTTCTAACAGTGTCATATCCTCAACAGTTGGATGTAGGTTATGCCACAAAACCCATGTTGAAAAGACACAATACATCAAACCTTCAAAACATCCAACGCTAAAATCTGCTACACCACCTCAATGCCTTTTTGTTTTAAAACTAGCAAGCATCAATTTCCATAACTAATTATTGGTAATTATCGGTAATGTTTGATTATCATGAAATGATGCCAATGGACTGACAAATGAAAATGAGTCAGAATCAAAGTCTGTTGGAATAATCCATTTGGCAGGACAGGTGAACAATCTTGGATGAAAAAGATACCAGAAGGTTGATCTTGGTCGATAATAAATTTAAACAGGTTCAACATCATCCAAAATGCTTGCCTTGACAGTCTCCTCCATATCAAGAGACAAGATGTCATCCATGTTCAATTGCAGCATGGCAATTCCAACTCTAAAGATGACTTCCATTCCCTTGAAATAATGCAAACAAGATAACCAAAATAAGTGAAACAAATACATACAATGCATAAAACAAAAATGATTAAATTTTCTTAAAAGTGGAACAAATTATCACCTCCACATTGTTTCTTCTAACTGGGGTAATCCCAGTTTGCATTGCAGTTTGGTTTTGGCCATCAAACATTACAGCAATAATATCTACAGAGCCGAAAACTTTCCTCTTTGTGATTTCAGTGCAAAAAGACAATGCAGGTGGGAGGCTATTCCAAAGAGGACCCACAATCGAGGATCCCTGTTCTGTCTACTGCCTGTGAGTGCATGTGGAACTCATGTGGAATAATAAAGTCTCCTCTTGAAGACAAGCGCAAAGAGCAGCAGCGACAGAAAGCTGAAGAAAAAGTAAAAAGCTCCTGAAAAATAGACAGGACACAGTGCCAGATTATCAAGGAAACTCTATAATAGATGCACTGCTGGACCAGGAGCCAGTGGAGGACAAGTGGTAAGCGAAGATGTGGTGAGATTAGCCAATTAACATTCGTTCATTCATCAATTCGTTCCCACAATCAAACTGTTCAAACAACTAAACTTTTTAGTGAACAACTCATCAGGATCATTGACCTTGCTGATAAAACATTATATCCTGCCAGTGCCCAGTCATAAACTAAGCTACATTAATACTAAGTTCCAGTTACATGTCAGATTGTCAGTGCTTATTTAGAAGTTTTATAGGAAATCGTACTTCCGACAAGAAAACATCAAACACTCTGCATGCCAGAGGGATCGGTAAGATGGTAGTGAAAAGCGCCAGGAACCACGAAGATGCGAACATGGACGTAGCAACTCCATGCATCTGGAAGTGGCTGTGAAGTTCAGGCAGCAGGTCCTATCAAAACAGACGACGATCTATTCATCTCTGAACCAGTGCAAAAATACAAATGAAATTCACCCACAAGAACCTCTGAAGTGTTGTTAATAAGTTGATGAGAAAGTTATTTCTTACCTCACTTGTTTTATGATGATGAGAAATTTACAAGTCATCAACCACTGACTACTACGAGTTGATGAAAACAAGAAAAATAAGAAGATTTGAGAATTTGTGCAATATTTAGATATTTGAAACGACTTTAATTTCATCTCTAGAGAACTTTTATAACTGCAGAAAAACGGAAGGTGAAGGACTGAATGCATGCAAACGTCAGTTTGGGCAAAAACGTGATTAATATGAATGAATCAGAAGAAGAAGACCGATAGATATGAAAGAGTTTCTTCACCTGAATCAACGCTTCCAATTGAAACATACAGAGACCAAGTTCAGCCATTGAAGGCTTGAACAGCTCTCGAAGGTTAAATGCATTCATGATCCGTATAAGAACCGCAAATGCTTCTTCTTCAGGCATCTAAAGCAAAAACAAATGAGAAATCCACCACATGAAATAGCAATGCAGGTCATCTAAGTAGATTAAATTCCATAAATTCATGCATTGCTCTCAGCACATAAACTTTGTAATTCTATGAGTTCTGTTAAAATACAATATTATTTCTGGTACTCTAACCAAGCAGGTTAATGCTTCCATTAATAACTGTTAGTTTTCCTTTACCTTGGCAGCATCAGTCCTTGCTACTGGGTCTCTTTCTTCATCTCACTATCATCATTGTCAGGCACTGCGATTCTTTCAATAGTGCCACATCATCATTCTCTGATGTTAAGCCTACTACATCATAATAGCAAAATTTCTTGGGCGCTATAACCATTTTAATATAAATAACTGTACTCTTGAATCACACTCTGGAATTACCAGAGATGACTGCAATACCTAAATAAAGCAAACTTATTATTAATAGTTGAATTAAAAAACTACCAGTCTTCAACAAATAACTCTTGAACAAATAGAGCTGAACTCACATGCATAAGAAGAAGTCCGACGATGAAACTGCTGCCCTGACAGTACCCAACCTCTCGGTCATGCAGAGAATAAGCCTACAGTATAATTAACAGGCACAAATATTAATTATAAATATCAAAGCACAAATACACCAAGCAGCATCGTGGAGATTTATGAATGTTCAAGAAAGCATACACCAGTTACATCTATATAAGGCAATCTTAGCCATACGACTAGTGTAGCAGTTCATACACAGGCATGCATATTATGTCCAAGACCAAGACTCTACTACAGGGTGTAAGTAAATTGGTCATATATGATACTTGTAAATGTCCAGTTAAAACCAAAATCTTGTGGCTGCTTCTTAGTATAGTGGAATATGAGTGCTCCAGTTCTTGAAGAAGAGACCAATTAACGAGTACTTTCTATTACAACTGGTACAAAATTGATCCCAAAATGAATAAGTCGTTTCTAGCAGATCACAAAACTGATCTTGCTTTAAAAAATTCTAAATACATTTCAACAAAGTTCTGGTTAATAACCATAAAAATTAAGTGAGTGGAAAGGTTAAATACGAAGTCAGGTATTTTTTTGATAAACCATTTTCTCATGAATGCTTACCTTCATTACATTGAAGAGACTCTCCTGTCCAATTCCATCCTTCTCCTTGAAAAGGTCATGACCTGGAAAAGTCCGTGTGATGTCTCGGCTGATCGTCTTTTCAAAGGGTGACGTCATCTTGAGGTAGTCGGCATAACGCTCCTTATCCTGACAATCGTTTACGTTGCAAAGCAATTGCCAGACGATGCCACGGAAAGGGTTTGGAATTCCTTTGCGCACCAATTCCTATTTCAAAGCCACCAGATGATGCATCACTTCAAAACAGATTGCAGTATTTATTTTAAAAAATCCATGCTTCTATTATAGGCCCCTCTCTTTGGAATACTCTGTCTCCGTCTACTCGGTCTCAACTTCTAACTGGTAATCCCTCCTCCTCATTTTCTTTCCTCAAAACTTATTTCTTCTCCCATGGCCTTGCGCACTGGGAGCGCCTCTGAACGGTTCACCCTAGTAGAGGTGATTTATAAATGTTTTTCAATACAATATATAAATTATAAGTACAGAAAACTGGTAATTAGGTGGAAAAAACATGTACCCTGGAAACTGAAGTTTTAAAATACATACAAAATACATACAATACATACAATAATGAATGAAATAATGGCAATATTATTTTTAATAGAAGCAGCAATTAATTAAAACACTTAATGACGAGACCGTTACTAAAAGTGACTGGGAAACCAATAAAGCTCATCATTAACCCTTTAATGCCGAGAAGGTAGTAAAATGTATGAGAAATCCCATACCCTCCGGCTTTAAAGGGTTAAAGTGTCAAATATAGAGCAACAGTGGACTCTATGAAACCGTCCACAGAAGCTACATCAATTTCTGCAATATAATGAGGATGAATAATAATCAGCCAAAATCATCGTAATTCATTTACATGTGAAAATGAATTAGAGGTGCTTTTAAATACCTTGATATGGCTCAGTTTTCTTTTGAATAAGTTGTCCCAATCAGTAACAATATTGCCCCATATGGCCCAAAGGTTGTCCTGGTTACCTGAAATAGCATCCTTCTTATAATCCTTTAACGAAATTCAAGAGTTGATAAATGTTTGAAGTAAGTCTCTAAAATGTTTGTATAAATATTATGGCATGTCTTTAGGAGTGATTTGGCAACATTTGAATCCTAGATTCCAACCTCACATGGAAGCAATCAAATCTCTAGTTGTTCATCATGCTTAATCCAAAATATCCTTCTTTTAGAAAATTCCATAAATTGCTAAATTTTCATAAACAAAAGGTGAATTTTCTACCCTCACCGAACCAATTTTCAACATGTACAGATTGCTCTTGTGCAGATAATTAAGTAAATCAAGAACAATTACAATTTAGCAATCATTCGGCAACCTATACGAATTTGCAATTAGTTCATACCTCATGAGAAAATGCCTCTCTTGGCAATAGCCACCAAGTAATGGAAATATTGAAATATTATTGCATATTATCCAACAACCTTGCTAATCGTATTCATATAATAAGAGCCTACCATCATCATATAGAAGTCATATAATAATTTAAGAACATTTGGCTTATCAACATTGTAAGACGTCGTTAAATAAAAACACCGATTTGGTGCTTACCATCATCATAAGGGAGATTGCTTCCATTGCTGCACGCAGATGCACTTGAAATCACACTAGACAGGGAGCTCTGCCGTGAAAGTTTCACCTGTTTTCCAGCTTCCCCATCAGACGACTGAATGATTTTGTGCTGTGGACGAGGGCTCAGAGAATGAAGCGATCGAGAATCCGCTTCCAGCATTCTGTTCAACACAATCAGCAAATAATTGAATTTAAGTCATTCAACATCACATAGATCTGTACAAAGAACATCAACCAGGAACGAAATCGGACCCATCGCTAAGTACTGTCACCTTGTTGATTTAAAAAAAGACATGTCATGGGAATCAAGCTGTTTTCTTTAGATTAAGCTATTACAGTGTAGAGAAAAAATAGAAAATTATGAGCAAGTTAACAAGTTAATCTCCAGTGAAGAACCATTAACCCTTTAATGCCGGAGGGGTATAGGATTTCCCACACCATTTACTACCATCTCGGCATTAAAGGGTTAACAGAGCAGATTTTCAACAACGACAGCTAAACAAGTCATTGGCAACATTACAATCTTAACCAACATTCACAACAAAGACCATTGTTTGTGCAAATTCTATATAATATGTATCATATAGCATTAGCACAAAGAACACAGGTCTACGCCATTGAAGTGCAGCAATTCTGACCTATTAGCTTGTTGAAGCTTGGCAAGAAGTGCCATTTCATCATCAGCTGCTGTAGCTGATGCAATCATTTCTGAGGCTGAATCGTCAGTAGATGTTTTGCTCTGCACATCGAAAGCCATAGCAACTTCGGCATGAACTAATCGGTCAGGATCATCCTGGATGTCTTCACAGCTTGCATGAAAACCAACCGGGTCCTCAGCCACATCTGTGTGACGATCCTGTACTTGCCCAGTGCTCCTATTCATGACAATTTTTCACACAGCTCTCATGTCTTGGACTGTTGGCAGTGGTTAAGCCACATGTGCTTTATCTCTGAAAAACAAACCATTAAGGTCTTTTAAGGAACATTATATGAACATCATATCCAAAATAAAAAAATTAAAAATTATTATGTCATGCTTTCATTCAACTCAAGCAAAGACCAAACAGCAGTCGTTATTTAGACTCTGTCATAAATGCCTAACTAACAGTTAAAACAAACTCAGTAATTACTGATTCTTAACAAGTCAGTTGTAGGCTACAATTGTAGGCTACAATTATTAAAGGAAAAAATCAATCTAGCATAGTATTAAATGACTTATAGTAGCAACCTGTGAAGCTTCTATTTACGGAAAACGCAATCATCTTCCACTTAATTTTATCTTGTTTCAAGGTATCAGTTCTAAATATCATCTGCCATGGCTTTTTACTGCAGCATGCCAGACTCTCTGCGTCTTGATCAGGAAACGATTTCGACTTTAGGCCTACCTACCTGCTCATCGATTTTCTTTTGCCTGAGCGCCTGCGAATAAGCCGGTTCCCACGACGTCACTTATTGGATGCTGTATAAATCTCGAGGTTACGATCAAATCTGTAGTCATATGATCACCATCCACTTGAAAAATTCCCCGTATGATCTCTGAATTTCGTTAGTTCAAGGCCTAACCTCATAGACTAGGAACAAAATAAAATTAAATATAACTATAAAGAAAAACCATTTCACTTTAATCAACAACGCCTATAAGTTGACTACATTAATACAACAAAATCAATTTAGGTTTTTGAGATCTATCAAATGCTATAAAATGCTCAAAAAATAGCTTTAAAACTTACATTCAGCGCTGCAGAGCACCCATACATTTGGCTGATATTCGACTCCTGGTCATAAGTATCCGCGTGAAATAATTATAATAATATACAATTTTACATTTTTTAATCTACGACAGCGGCCATGAGCAATATTTTATTCTAGCATTTGGGTTATTACTTGCTCGGAGCACAGACCAATCAGCGAACAGGTTTAAGGAACGAGGTCGCTGTACTAGCCAATCGTTATGCAGAAACGAGAAATAAGGTCGGGTCAGCGTTGATGACCACTAGGAATGTGGGTTAAAAGTGCAGCTGGCGACACGAATAAAATAATTCAATAAAGTATTGACGCATTTAAAGATAAGTGTAGGAAGGTAGAAGCGAAGTCCAAGATAACAACACTCAATCCATGTGACACAAACAGAGCCATGACCACGCATCACGAATTATGTTATTATTCTTGGTTGTCAATAGGCCTAATTGGGGTGTTTTTGTCTCAACCAATCTAGCCTCTTGAAATAATATTAGCCTAGGCTAATCTACACCATGCTGTTGCTTATCAAAGTTTGTGTCCAGTGGCATATAAACAGTATTATCACAGTATAAACAAATAAATGAATGCCGTGGTATTATCTTTCATTGCACTGGATAGCCTACATAGGCCTAAATTTAAGTCAATTAAGTAGGCTAGCCTAATTGACTCAATAAAAATGTTCTTTTATTATAGCTAGGCTATAGATAACTCTATGGCGCAAGCTTTCCAGCAAAAATGGTGTTGCCTACCCACCCAACGTGCACTTTCCTTCATTAGGCCTACTTGCGCTTTACCGGTAGCCTACATACCGGTATGCATTGTGTGGGGTTTTGTCAATGATCGTTCCTCATGACCTAGGCTATATGACTCATATAGGCCTATAGGCTAGTCCTCCGATCGTCTTTGCTGGACGACGTTAGCGTAGGCCCTATAGGGCCTACCGTGTCCAGTTCTCCGTGTGATTATCGTAACAGCATATCCAAGTATTATCATATTTAATCGATTATAGGGGAAGACGGGGTAATACCGGCCACGGGGTAAATTCGGCCAGGGTGATTTCAAGAGAACCAGAGGGCAAGGGAAGATTTCAATGCTACCATCTAGTTCACAATATCATATTACGTATGTTTATCGAGATAGTTTAGTTTTTATGTGAGTATATTTTGCAAAAAGCGAAAAAAACGAGTTCGAACCAAATCGACTTCTCTATGCTGTCTCCAATAACAGCTAAGAAATGAAGGTAATCTGGTTCAAATGTCGGTTATTTGCTTTTTATTCTGCAAACCACAATATTTTTTGTCAATTTGGTTATCCAAATCGATTGTCCAAAATAGCGGCCCTTCTCGTTACGGCTATTATGGAGGGTGGCTGGGTCGGGGGTAAATTCGGCCATGTGGACGGATTTACCCCGAGATGTTAGAAATGGTACATAGTGCCAATGTTAATATAGTGACTTTATATTTTTCACCAATATACTCAGTTTTAATTTAAAATATGATTATATTGCGTCATTTGGTGCTCTAAATTATATGCCAAGAATTTTCCAGAAGAAAGGCAAGCATGAAATTGGACGAAAGGAGTCCAGGAAAGGTCAATCGTTACATAAAAAATATTTTAAAGACAATAATAAAAACTTTTGTGTTACTTCATATTAGCGCTTCAGTGATATCGCCTAATACATTTGTGCATTATTATCTCGTCCGGTTGGTTGTGAAAATCAATTTAGCGGTGCTGGCCGAATTTACCCGTATGCCGGGGTAAATCCGGCCAAAAATTCACTTTAAAAATAATTTTTTTCCCAGCAAATATTTTTCTCAATCCCAAAAAGTAACCTTGCAGTATATTGTCCCTATCTTACTTTATTTAGTTGTAATTTTGTTTAATTTTAGCAGTCAACCATTTGCAATTTATTACAAAAATTAGAAAAATGGCCGAAATTACCCCGTCTTCCCCTATGGCTTTTGCAGCCTTGCTCGAAATTCGGTTTTCCATAGCCAGATTTCTATTTTTGAGAAGACCTAGGCCACAGTATAGATAATTATTTATACCAAAGATATATCAGAGTCGTGCCTAGGCTTAACCGATTTATTAGGCTTCATTTCATGCATTGTTTTCGTAGGTTATTATCTTGGCCATCATAACATAATTTTAAGAGACGAATAGGCCTAATAAGTTTCTCATTACCACAGTCAACAAAAAGTTGGTTGCTAACCCGTTCATAACATGTGTGCATTTACATAATGACTTTTGATTCGGTGTAGCAATTACGTTGTTTTAAATGCATTCAACATGTTTGCAGCAGTATAGAAAAGGTAAATAGAAGAATCCAATAGGCCCTTTTTTTATTACGTTGAATGGGACGAGTACCCGAGATTAAAGTGTTCTCGATTCCACCATGCTGTTGCTTATCAACATTCGCAATATTATATACACAGCGAAGAACCGGTGATTCGAGACGTAAGCTTGTCATGGCTGACTCATTCGATTTCTAAAGAGATAATCGGATTATAGGCTTCTGCCGTGTCATTACGTCTTTAATAAAGCTGTTACCAACCTGGGCAGGTGACTATAAATTAGAATTTTCGTGATAATAAACTTGGCAAGTTCTACGTTTTAAACCACGACTCCAGTTGTTTTACAGTTCTAAGGTATTTTACTTTATAGCATGATCCAGAATAGATTCAAATTATTCTCACTTGATCATGATAAGCAGCCGTTTAAAAGTTGGTTGCTAACCCGTTCATAACATGTGTGCATACATGAATCATCGCAAAACATTATTGTTCCGGCATTGTTCTGTGGTTAATACACTGTCTGAGACAGTCGATATTACACAATTTTGAAAATTTTTATGCTTCTGCAGACGCAATATTTTGGTATTGAAGGTTTGTTTACTGCCTATGTGAAAATGAGATTGCTAGAATCTTTTGTCGTATCTCCACTTTTTTTCTAAATACAGTTCAGAGTTGATTTGTAGCAGAATTTTTTTTATCTTTCTTCAGTTTCAATTCAATAGCTAGGAGATACAACAAGTAGTTTTTAGGATTAGTAAAGTTATATTCATACACTAGTTGCATCTTGCTTTTGATAAATGTAAGTTTGTGTATTTGTAGAGACAATGAATGAAGTCAGAATAAGTAAAGGTGCACGGGTTGAAAGTGATGGCCATTATGCTACAGTGAAATTTGTTGGAGAGGTACCACCGACATCTGGAATCTGGGTAGGAGTTGAATGGGACGATCCAAGCCGTGGCAAACATGACGGCTGCTATGAAGGAGTGCGCTACTTCTCTACAGAACATCCAACTGCTGGGTCATTTCTGCGGCCAAAGAAATGCAACTTTGGGATGTCGTTTATGATGGCACTGGGGCAGCGTTACGGAAGAATTGAAGATGAAAATGAACTTACGCAACCAGACGAGATGTACGTGCTGGGAACAAACACGAAAACCCAAGTAGAATGGGTTGGTGCAGGGAAAATTAACTTGAAGCAAAGTCATTTTGACGAGTTGATTGACATCAGCTTGAGAGCGTTGTATGTAAACGGAGCAGGAGATGAAGGTGATATGGCCAAGAACACTAAAAATGTGAAACTGCTGAACCTGTCTATCAGCCTGATTTCATCTTGGATGGAAGTTGCCCGGATCACTAGACAAATGCCATTGTTGCAAGAACTGGATGTCTCTAGTAATCGGCTAGAGCTGCCTGAAAATGAGAACTTAAGCACAGAAGGTGCATTCACCTCAGTTAAGACGTTGTTTGCAAACCATATGAACTATGATTGGAGCCAGGTTGTTAAATTTCTGACGATGTTCAAGCAGGTGCAAACGCTGCTCGTCTGCTACAATCGCATTTCCAGTCTAGAAATTTGTCCAGTTTTCCTGGAACACTTGGTTCTACTGAATCTTGAGGGTAATCCAATTGAGAAATGGGAAAATGTCTTGAATCTCTCTGAGCTGAAACGTCTTGAAACGCTAATTCTCAATCGAACACAACTTGGTGAAATCTCGTTCCCAGACGGTGCTCCCAAGACAAAGTATTTTCTGAAGCTTGCATCTCTATGGATATCAAACAACCGCATCTCAGATTGGTCATCAATCAACGAACTGAACAAACTGAATTCCTTGACTGAGATTCGATTTCTGAATAATCCTCTGGTGGCAACAGTAGGCAGTTCAACACTCGCTCGCCAAATGATCATAGCAAAGCTGGCGAAGATTAAAATGCTGAACAACATGGATGTTACCTCTGGTGAACGTCGTGGAGCAGAGATCGACTACATCAAGCTGAATGGCTTGGACTGGAAGACTGCTGGTGGCTGTGAAGATCTCACAATCAAACTTTCAGATGCATTTGTTGAAGCCCATCCACGCTATTTGGAGCTTATAAAGAAATATGGAGCAGCTGAAGATTCTGAGATGAAGAAAATTGAGTCCAGTGCGCTCAAGAACAGCCTTATCACAGTCAAAGTCAAAAGTCCACTGCTTGGAGACTCTCCACCCCTTCAGAAGAAGCTCCCGCTCACAATGACAGTGCAGAAACTTAAAGCGATGGTCCAGCGCATGTTCCGAGTTCAGGACCAGGCAAACTTAAAGCTGACTTATTTAAGTAAGATAACTGGACCTGAAATGGAACTGGACAATAATTTGCGAGATCTTGCTTTCTATTCTGTTGAAGATGGAGACACAATATGCGTTCATTGGTAATGCAATTATGAGAATTATTCGTAGCCAGTAAATTGCAAGTTGAGTGTGATATCTTATAGCTTACAGTTTCACCTTTATTGTACTTAGAGCAGTCTTGCACAATGCACATGATTGAATGTGTTAATGAACAGTCACTTTGTATAATTCAATTACTTGACTAGGTAAGGTTTCCTTGGATGCAACGTGTCTTAAATTCAAGAACTTGTTTCAATAATCAAATATTCTAAAATTCTTGCTTGTTGAATGTTGATACTAACCCAAAAAATAATATCCAATAATGCTGTTCCTTAATCCCAGTGAGACCTGGTGGTATAGCGGTATGTTCTATGCCTTGTAACCAGAGAGTCACAGCATCAAATCTACCTCCAGCTCCTGCATGGTGACATTGTAAAAGTTGCTTACCCTTGGGGTCATTGCATAATTACGCGGCAAATTATCCTTTTTTATACACCCACCATACAAACAATTCATACAGCAATTTCCAGTTAACACATTTATACAAAAGGGGAGAAGAGATATAATTATGTCAATCTGATATTTCACTGGTGTCTGCTGCTGGGTCTTCTTCGGATGTATACTTTAAGTTTTAAATCAATGGCATGAAATCTAAACTTCGATCACATTGTGTCGAAGTGTTATTCGATGTTAATTTAAAATTCATTTTTAACTCAACTGTTGGTAAATGCGTTACGTAACGTTCAGCTCCCTACATCCACCCACACACATATCAGTTCACGTTTTCAGTGACTCCACCCACCCTTCAGTGTTATGTAATTATGAAATGACCCATTTGTTGTTTGTGAGCAAGATAGTGTGAAACCACCTCATTCATCTCATCGCTTGGTGGCATAAAGTCAATGAATGACAATTTAATCAGTGTCATTTCCACTACATTATGCAATTACAGCACACTGCATAGTCAGACTAAGACGAAACTTTGAGTTAAAATTTAAAAAACATTCGAACACTTCACCACAATTAATTAATCCAGTAACAATAAGGCCTAAAAACTAATTTTACACACGAATCAAATACAGTCTTTGCTTTGAAAAAGAGTAGTTTCTGGTTCAGCTAGATCTCAGTTTTTGTAACAGAAAGTTTACTGTCATGTAGAGTACTGAAATGCGGTTAATTATCCACTGCCAAATTCGATATAATCATCACCGAACCCACCAGGCCCCTTGCCATCTGAACTAGAACTTCTTTTTAATCCATCACTGAACCCTCCTCTAAACCCTCCAGAAGTAGATCCTAAACCTCCAGAACTACCACTTAAGTCTTCTGTACTTCCGTCGTATCCAGGTTCACCACTACCAAATCCTCTATCCGATCTGCCAAATCCTCTATCCGATCCACCAAATCCTCTATCCGATCCACCAAATCCTCTATCCGATCCACCAAATCCTCTATCCGATCTACCAAATCCTCTATCTGATCCACCAAATCCACCAGATCCACCAAACCCTCTGTTTCCACTGAATCCTCCACCAGATCCACCATATCCTCCACTGTTTGAGCCACCAAATCCTCCACGATTGCCACTATATCCTCCAAAGCCTGAACCAGAGCCACCACGACTATATCCTCCAGAACCACCGTATCCTCGTCCTCTGGACATTCCACCATACCCTCCACGTGACTGTCCGTAAGCTCCGAACAATCCACCACCCCTTCCTCCGTATCCACCATCTGATCCGCCTCTGTAACCACCACGGAAACCTCTTCCTCCTCCTCTGAAGTCTCCAAGAAGACGTGGCACCTTTGTTGGTGGTCTACAAGATGAACAGAAAGATACAAAATAAAGGGTGAGAACACAATTATTGCCATTTTAATCATAGGTCTTACGGCTTTCCAGAATAATAGTAAGTGAAGTAATTTATATAACTAGACACTTGCATAGCTATTTCTAACTAACTTCATACAAGCCTAATACTGATTCTGGGGTTCATTAAACTGGTGAGCTAGCAAGAAATGCTGTTTTCATCAAAAAGGCCCACATGTAGATTGTAGAACCAACTAATGTAAGTACAGATACTGTAGTTGCCCAATACAATTCCTCTATTAACAACTTCAAAGGGTCACCTATAAGCATGTGTGAAAACTGTGAGGGAAAGGTCACCCAGTGCACATATGATATGGGAGGGGCATTGTGCCAAATACAGTAGTCCTGGTCTAAATCTGTTAAGTCATTTCAGTTCAGACTGCCTTAAACATTAACTTCAATCTGACAAAGAAGCCTTACTTAGATGCAAGTATTTTACACTACTGAATGTAGACATCGACAAAGTGGCAAGGACATCACAAGCCACTGTGCAGACACATGACAAGCAAAGAAGCCTAGTCTTTTGCCAAAATATAAATTGTGAACATAATCAAATGGTATCTTCACGGCATGAACCGGTTAGCTTACAGACAATGGTTCATGGGTTTTGAACATTAAGAATGCTTTTTAAATGGAATTGAAGATGAAATAAAGCTAGGCTTGACGTACTCTTCTCCTTCCTCTGATATTGCTCCAAACTTTGCGACGTTAGGTCTCGAAAGCGTTCGGACAACAGTCGTGAGATCTGAATCGATTGACTCAGGTTCCATGAGTCCTTCTGGATTGAGAAGTGTCTTAACGATAAGAGATTCTAACGCTGGTCGAAGAGCCACGATTTTAGCAGCTGTGGCTGGACTCATTGTCAGGTTTATCCTACAACAACAACAAACTTACAATTTATCAAAGGCTGCTGCAGCCGTAACCCATGAACCAAATGACTTGAAATTTGACACACTCTGCTGCAGAGTCCTTAAATTAAAAAACTGATATAGGTGTGAATTGCATTCCAATCATATATCCAGGTATACACTTTGCGCCTGGTTTAGTTAGTTTAATTCTTTTGGACTTGATAATTTAAACAATTTTCATGGGCAAACGTGCACTATGCAGATCATTCCGTGGATGTTGTACCATTGTACCTATTCCAAATAAGGATCGTCAGCCAACACTATAACTACATTTCTGACAGCAGCATGCCTTAGTAAGTGACAAACACATCAAGTAAAACTTAAAAACAATCCTTGCACATACAATTTAATACATGATAGAAAATACTAAATATTTTCCGAAAGAAGGTGAACAGTACCACTCACCATCCATCCAGTATAACAAATTCGCTATCATATCGAACAGATCGGCTCGCAAAGAGAAGCAACTGAATCGGTGTAACCATAGACATCTGCTTGCATGAGACAGCTCGTGTACGAATCTAGATTTAGGAAATGTAGGAAAACAATACAAAGCAATTCATCCAGCAACGCTTAAGGTAAATGGGCAACTGTGTAAAATGCTATTATACGTACCCATCTACCTGTAGTATAGATGCGGACTCATTAACACTAAAGATTTACGATTCATGTCAACGAGGACATGCACCAAAAAGAGTAATAGTGGAATGTTTAACATTATGCACTGCAGTTACACTGTTACAGTTACATTTAGCACTGCAGTAACATTGCAGCTATTGTATGCTGAGTTAGGTTGTCACCCAATATGGTATATGAAGTTAAAAACCAACAGAAAATCCTAATCCATAACAATTGTTTACGTGAAAACATGAATAAGATAATTAATTAGTTCTCGTCAAGCTTCCTGATTTGCTAAAACATTCAGTCCATACAGAATTGTCAGCTATTTCATTCAGTTAAATCTTCATGTACAATAATAACACCTGTAAATATTTGTAGAAAAAGTAGTAATTATTATTAGAACAATAATTATTAAAGCAGCATGCAGTGAAGTAGTAGTATACCTTTTCACCAAAAACAAAGAATGGTGATTGGAAACGAATCGCCTGATTCGAACAGTTGACAGACGACTTGTGAACAAGAGCAGCCTTGCTTTCTGTCGTCAAAACCTTTCTCTTCTCCTTGTGATAGCAGACGTTTGGATATAAACCCATGGCCAGCAACGAGATTGCCTAGCAATAACAAAACATCAACCATGGTTGCTTCCTTCCATGAGAAATGTCTGAAGAGGGTGGAAGGGCAATCGAAATAGCGATAAGGGCAGTTGCACCCAAGGGAACATAAACAATTAAACATCTTGAATTGGTACATAAGTTATTTCAGTGCTTGTTACTGTTTAACAACACTGCATCACCTCAAGGATGATTAGTGTTGCCCTCAACTGACTCTAAACTAACCAACAGCTGGCAAATATAGCAAACTGCAACAGCTTGCAGTTCATTCAGTAATTACTAATTTAAAGCGAGCGAGTTTTAGATCACTGTAGTAAAGCCAAAGCGTTGAGGTCCTAAAATGCCTAGAGTCACTTGGGTTGTTCAATCAGGACAAAACAATTTACAATTTCAATCAGTTTGAAAGTAATTGAGTGTTACCGGTAGAGCTAAATTCATATAACATGATACAAAGACCCAATGTTTTGATTTCCAATGCCACTGACAAATAGATAATGCTTTTTATAACATTACCATGACAGAATTTGCTTGCCTAATAAACCAACCTTGAATGAAACCATGAAAAACTTGCTGCACAATCGTATACTTGGAACCAGAAAACTGTTGACAAAATCTAGCATCAAATGATTCTAATCACGCAATGATGATTAACCCTTTACCAGTTCATTTTTAAATTTTAGGCCCGTTTTCAGCGGATATTCTCGGGGCAAACGGGTAAAAGATTAAGAGCAAAAGACAGAGTTTAACAGTACAGCGAGCAACTTACGACGTCAAGTTTAGGGTCTGATCCATGGAAATTGAAGACCTGAGGAAGAAGGCATTCCTCAGGAAATCCAGCATTGACTAGAATAGCACACAGCTGATTCTTTTCAGACAAAATAAAACAATACACAACTGCCTTGAATTACACAGGTAATTCCATATAACTAACCTGCATGAAATTAAACTAAACAAAGCTTGAAATGAATTTGAACTGCATTCATTTATCCTCTGTCAGTTTAGAGTTGCACAGTTTCGGTCTAATATTGAAAGTAAAAACATAAATGCATCGCAATGTGATAGCTAAACTTTGTTGGTGTTTGCAATAGTCGCATGAAAGCAAACACAAACTCAAACCTTAGACCTGGATTGTGAGCACACTAGAAATTATGTACGGTGAATATACGACATATTATACATGTATGCGAATCTCTTTAGGGTTTCTATTCATATTCTATTTATATTTTGACAGCCTAAAAGCAAACAATGCCCAAGGCTGAATCCACAACAGACAACCAGAATTACAGACCTTTGCCTCATTTGTCATTCTCAGAATAGGAACAGACAGTGATTTCGATTCACAGAAATTATATTCACTTTGTTCTCCATTCGTTCTACAAATCATTAACAGAAAATATGTCCACACAATTGACCACTTGATTTCCAACAAACTCAAAACAATCAGATTCGAATAGCTATTTACGCTTGAAAAGATTCCTGGAAAATCCTTAACCAGAAAAAGTGACAATGTAGCATGTTGAAAACAATCAGAATACATAAATAGCAAAAGGCAAAAGACACAGGCATATAGGCTTTTACCGATGACAACAGAAAGATGCAAAAAGTAGCCAAATAATTTTAATTCATTCATTCAAGTACCGTATTTATATATCACCTCTTCAACAAAACTGCTCATAGGTGCCCCCAACTCCAGCATGGCCAAAAAGAACAGTTTCAAGTGCTTATAGGATATGTCAGAGAGTGACCTAGAGGGAACAGGTGCTGCATGATGGAGGTACGATCAAGCACTAGGTAAATTGGAGCAAGACATAGCTAGTATCCCCATACCAAGGAAGCGAACCTGTATTCAAAATGTTGATGGACAGGAAGCCAGTACAGAATTTCCAGCATGTAACCTAAAACATGACTGAATTGGATAATTTTCAGGTGAATTCAGTAATAAGCATGGTATGTCATGAATGTCCAGAGTTTCAGATTTTATTTGAAAATTCACAAACTGTGTCTTTACAAGGATCACAACATGAAGGTCATCTGCTACATACCGTGCGTCTTCCCACGCCTGGAAAGCATGCAGAAGTGCAACATGGTCGCTGCAGCTTGACCCAGCAAGACTCTTGTGAACCCAACCGAGCCGACGCCTGTCCATTGGAGTAATGAATGGCTCAGAAAAGGTCGTACTGGCTGCAATCGTACACATGGCATCACCACAGCTAAAACACACACACACAACAATGGCTAAAAAATCATTGTTGCAAGACTAAGTAGGTGTAATTATCATTTGTAATGCATTTGGCTACATCGTTCTGTGCTTCACATTGAAAGATAATTTAGCTACTCAGTAACTGTAAAGCCAATTCCAGATTTAATTCAGATTGAGCTATACAAATCCAGCTCAATTCTACACAAATCTAGTCAAAAACATTTAGTAACAACCAAGTAAAAAGAAATTTTGTCTAACTCTCTCCTATACAACATTGTGCAAAATAGCAGAATTTTAAAACATGTAAATGCAATTACAACCTTAAGTAAAGCCTCCTTGATTCAGGTTTTATGAATCCTGCAAGCGCAGATTGTCCCATTGCAAGATCATCATAATATACCAAACACCAGACATCAATCAGCAACTTGTATATAAGTGCAGCAAACAGCAAGGCAGGATACCAGCAACATGTATACACCATGTCCCATATGTGATGCCAGAAAAGCTTCTTCAGACATCATCTTCTTTACCGGCATTCACTTTTTAAAATTACATGCTTCCTAATAAGATGCATGCTGCCTCCACAGTGATACTATGTGTATACTTACAAGAATATGCATCCATAGATGATCATTTTACCGAGGCGTGGTTCAATGGGCAATCGGGCAAGGATCCTACCAAGTGGTGTAAGTTCATCATTTCTGTCCAAAGCTTTCATCTCTGAAACAGATAAACAAATGAGAATCAGCAAAATTTTATTCTGTATTAAACATAAATGCATGTATGTAAACAATTGTACAGAAAACAAATAAAATTTTACAATAGCCTACTCCTAGAGCAATTCACTGGTGCACTTTCTCAAAGGTAGAGTAGAAAAGTCAAGCGACAAATTCAGTAAAAGACTGTAAATTCTAGACATTGGTTGAGTCACTGTGCGTAAGCAGCATTCACAGACTAGACAGTAGACAAGGAAATGAAACAATATAGATTCCAGTAAGAGATCGAGACAAGACAGTCATTTAACAGAACTACAAGATATAACCAAAAGAAGATAACCTAAAGGATGGCATATGAGGTACACAATACACATGCTCAATAGTTGCAAGCGGGTAGGTATGTCTCACTTCTAGCCTAAGCCATATTTACTCAACTAATAAAACTCATAACAAACGATAAAAGAAAAGATCAAACAAGATCTTGGCAAAATGCCACAAAAGTGTATTTTTATATAATTTAAGTACCTTGATGGTATCATTGCTAAAACATACATGCATAAGTCCAGTAAATGAAAACTTTGATTAAAAATGGCAACCAATGATCATATACAAGACAAAACAAGTTAAGGTCTTTAAGAATTTCATTCAGTGAGTTCCTTCAAACCTCTGAGCAAAGCCTCTGCTTCAATGACAGCATCAATTGGTGGAGGCTCAACAGCCTTTGCCAAAAATGCCCCAATTGGACCAAGGCGCAGCAGCTTAATTGACAAGCACAGCTCATGAAGTGGTGTTCGAAAGATCTCAGGGGTTGTATGCTGATCCAATCTGTTGAACAAATATGTCAGTAGGAAATTAGGAAATGGCACAGAAAAGTAGCAAGTGCAAATAAGGTTTCATAAACAATGCTAGATTTATTTTACTGCACACTCAATCTACACAAGAAACTGCTTCGAATAGATTACGAGAAATTCATTACCAGTCAGAATTTCTAAAATTGCACCATTTAGATTTAAAAAGTTAAAAGCACCATCATTTACCTATCTGCTTCATCAGCTTTGAAAGTAATTAAATTCAAAGGAATGGGGAGAGGTTGAATGGTAACATGCTGGCGTAAAGATCTGAAGGACATGGGTTCGATACCCAGTCCCATAAGGATAACTCAGCCTTTCATTCGCTAAAATGAGTGGTAGGGTAGATGAACGCCTTGCAGGCTGCCATACAATCAAATTCGACTTCTGTTAAACTTGTCACTGTCTGTTGCTAAATTGTATCATGTAATCTTCCCGCGTATTTGTCAATATAAATTGATAAAGAAGATTATTATTGTTATATTCATAGATCTATACTGAATTCACTGATCAGCCTACAGAGGTTCTACAGGGTACAAAATAATTCATAGGGCTGCACAACTATCTGAGCAACTGAAAGGGGTTCTATGGGACACACAATAATTCAAAGAGTGTACAATTACCTGTCATATCTCGCACGACTGCACAGATGGAAGCAGAATCCTGGACGCACACGACCGGCTCGACCGCGACGCTGTTCAAGATTCGTCTTGGAACACCAGACGGTTGCGTAGTTTGTCATGTTGTTGTGAGATGTAAACAGCTTCATTTTTGCTCTTCAAATACATATTCAATTAATTAAGTAAAAACATTTCTCCAACTAACAAGTATACAGAAATGCACAGAATAAGAAAACCCATCTAAACATATTTAAGTGTGTGGTGAGCAGCAAGTGAATATTATTGTTAATCATAGACATACTGTTTGTACTTCTAAGAAAGAAGATTAGAAATAAGACAACAGAACAATGAGAACATACAACAAAGGCACAGATTCTTCAAGAACCATCAATCAACATGTTCCACAAATTATCATCAGTTATCATCTTTGTCAAAAATCTTTCAACTTCTCAAGGATATTACAATTTACCAGCTTTGTCTTTTCTGATTACCAAAATTACAATAGATAGAACAAGCTTCAAAAGAAGGTACCTAACTTCCATTAAATGCCCGGTTCAACTGACTTCTTAACCATTTAACCCTTTAATGACAAGCATGTGCTAAAAGTACATGGGAAACCATATGCAGCTCATTGCTAAAGATTTAAACCATCATCTTTTAACCATTCCATTCCTTGCATCAAATGACCAAATCTTTTGATTGAAATTCTTAACCATCCCCACTGAAACAGAATCATTTTATTCTACAATCAGTGCCTTGGATGCTTCCGAAAGAGATGCATCTGACACCAGAATTCTAAACTTGTCAAAATGACTAATAAACACAAAGGTATAGTAACTCACTTGCAAGCATCAATGACAAAAACCACGTCATTTATGGTAATGCTTGACTCAGCAATGTTGGTCGACAAAATAATCTGAAATAAATGGAAAATTCTGTTTCAAATGAAAGAAGCAATTAAACAGAACCATGCACAGCTTAAACATGAGAATAGACAAAGAAACCTAACATCAGTAGCAATGTGTAGCATGCAATACCTCAATAATACCAAGAGAATGGTTGATAAAAATAATTGTTTTAAAGTTCAAAAAGAATAGTAGAACTAAATCAAAAGAATGTTTCAGATGCTTCAAGATGTCAACAAGTGTGTACAGACGATAACTGCAAGATTTGCACAGGATGCATAAGTTAAGCACTGTTCACTGTGCGCACGTTATATGCATGTGTGGGACGCATGGGTTGTACCAGAGAAAACGCACTGATGCACTGACATACCTTAGTGACACCTTGTGGCACTGGATCAAAAACTCTGTGCTGTTCCTCACGTGGAATCTGGGAATGCAGTGGCAGGATACGATAGCGTTGAGACCCTGTACAAAAATACTACCACATCTTAAATAAAATATTGCAAAATAGACCACACCATTTTAGAACAGTTTACCCAAACATTGCGATCATAGAATTTATAAACCTCACCATAATAGTCTTTTTATAACGCAATTCTTGGCACATCTCCTATGCACAACAATGCAACTAGTTTCCTATGGATATATATTACTATTGGAAATATGGTCAGGGGCACGGTGGTGAATTGGTGGGTTCAGTGCCTTGGAGCCGGAGAGTTCCAGGTTCAAATCCACCTCAAGCCGCCATGTCGAGACCTTGAGCAAGTCCTTCATTCGCAATTGCTCATGCCCTTCGACTCAAAACCCCGATGCAGTGTCCGTGCTGTAGTTGGAAGCACCTCTAAGCAGAGAGCTTGAAGGGTGCTATGGCAAATGCGAGAAATAAAAAATTAAATAAAACTCAGCAAATAATTACAACATATCTTCAATTCATTAAAATGCCAACATTGAATGCAGTTTAAGCACACAAGCTACAAAAAGCATATGGCGAAGAACAGATATTTCTTTAAAAGCACTTTCGAACCTAAGAATGATGAATACTCAGCCCGAGAATTAAAGAAGAGTAGAATTTATAAATATAGTGATTTATAGTCAACTACAAAATCCAGAAATGAAAGGGATAAGTTGTCTGGAATAAGAAAAGTGACAAATGGCAACTGACCAAAGACAGGATGCTGTGAGAGATGTCTGCTTAGGGCAAAGATGATGTTCCAACCAGGAAGAAAGACCAAAATGGCCCCAGGAATACCAAGTTCACTGATGTATTTCACAAGGGCCTGTAAATAACACATAACATAGTTCACATAACACAAAAATATTTCATCATATGAGAAAAAAGTCACAGTATACGGTAACATACATGTGTTTTCAAGTGTTGTCTACAGCTCAGCTGCTGATTTCACACATCACATAAAAAAATACAATAATGCTACTTTTCATCGATCACTGATTCCAGATGTATTTATAGTAATGGCACAATAATTAACGAGATTAGACATGACACATAGTTTCAGTGCTAGGATTGACAACTGCCACACATGTGTCTTCACTGCGAATGTCTTCACTATTCTTAATGCCCTTCACCCTGCTGATTTATATTAACCGAATATATATATATATATATATATATATATATAATTATATATATTATATATATATAATTTATATATACATAGTCTCACCCTCTTATGACTAGTGTCTCAGTCATTAGCCATGCAACTTAACTATAACAATTCAATGTATAAAAATAAGAATGTTGGAACAAAGCAGATTAATAGATTTGAGAAGATACAAGAAAGATGGACTTGCCTCAATCAGTTCAAATGAATGCTCCTTTTCGCTCATCATCGCCAACGCTCGACGAGTCTTCTCCGAGTATTCCGTGCTCACAAGACGATTACAATTCTCTTGCTAGCAACAAAACATTTGAAATCAATCACAACCCACACAACGACAGGTGTATAATTGTGGCAATAGGTATGTTAAAAGAACTTGCTTCTAAAGGTTAAAGGGGTTTGAGCAAACAAATGGCATCATTACCAAACAATATTTCTCTCATACTATTAAGAAATGGACAAGGAATCAACTGAAAGTATATCAAAACCAAGATATAAACCAAAGTCATGTCTAATCTAGTCTGCACTACAGAATCCTCATTCCGACACCAGAACGATCGATCTTCCGGACCTTATATAACATCTCAAATATTTCAAATGAAAAACATCGGTTGATAATCCACTAACTATTCAGTATGTCCTTAGTTTATATAATTTATATATGCTTGCAAGATAAAACATTGGTAATCAAAACTGGTTTGCAGAAATACGATTTGATTTGGATCAGATTATTAGAAACCTCTTTGCTGCCTTTGTCATCATCTGCTTCAGCAGCCATTTCATCCTCATCTCTCCTCCTCTTGTCGGATGGTGGAGGGTAAAAATCCAACATCTGCACCGTATCCTCAAGGAAATAATCTAAAAATAAACAATCACCATCAGACTCATATGCATCAATATCACATACTGTTAATTATAAATTATGCTAGGAACACGATTGCAAAATTTTTTTATGTACTCCTATTAATTATCTAAGAAGAGGAACTTACGCTGGACAGGATGGACTCTTCCGTGCACTTCGACGACTTGACAGCTGCCAAAGTATTCACAGAACAGCGTTGTGTCGATGGTGGCTGACATCAGAATGACGCGCAGATCGGGAAATGCGTTCCGCATATCGCGCAGCAGGACAAGGAGGAAGTCCGTCTGAACCAGAAAGAAATTAATCTTTGCAGGATGCATTTAAATCTTTTGAGAATGTACAAAATAATAATATTGTAAGTTATCTTATTTGCAGAAACGCTTATTCATATGTTAAGACACACCTGTTTAAATCTCTTAGATGTTCACATCAAATTTGAAAAGATTCTTTGAATGTACCCTATAAAAACCCAAATACATGCCTACATAATACACACCAAAATTCCCTTCTCAGATAAAGCATCAAAACTAACCTGAATAGTAAAAATTGCCACACAAAATCTTTATGCTATATTAAATATTAACAACAGATAATTCTTACGTTAATGTCCCGCTCATGAATTTCATCCACAATCACGTGAGATACACCTCGCAAACCATTTTCCAGTTTTCGCAGAAGAGTTCCTAATAAAAAAATTAAATAAAACCAATGATCAGTGTGAGCAAGGCAACCCGAGCCACAATTAACAATGGATAGAAAACAATCAACACATACAATGAAACACGATGAAAATAGGCACTATGTCACAATGTAGAATTGCCTTCCCAAAACATATATTAAGAAAACTAGTTGATGATGAGCATCAATTCTTCTTTAAGCCTTTGGACCATCATAACTACACAAAGAAAGATTGCAAGTGCATGCAATCAAGTAACAAGAAAAGACTGTACATGTATGTTGACGATGAATACGAGTATTCCTCACCAACTGTGCAGTACAAAATGCCGCCATACGGTCGTGGAAACACAGTTTCAAAGCGAACGCTGTATCCAGCAGACAATCCAAGGTTTTCACATCGTTCTTCGGCTACACGTTCTGCTATTGACACAGCGCTAATCCTTCTTGGCTGACAGGAATCAAAACAATTCAATGCAATATAATTAATTAAACATACAATTTAAATAACTCCTAAACCTGAAGGAACTGTTGACCAGGTCCTGTTAATAACCAAAAGCTTGGTTGCGGTCATTTTGCAACAAATCAACATGTAAGTAAGTACCAGCAAAGTAAATTACTAAATTTCATGAGATAAAATAATGAATCTACCTGAGTGATGACAATGTTGCACAATGCTCCATTACGACCTTCGATAAAGGCATCCAAAATATATTGTGGAACCTAAGAAAAACAATTATTTTGAATATAAGTTGTGCAACTCAGTTCGTTTCACTTCATATACTGGCACCAAAAGGGTGGGCACAATTAGCAGGGTAATTAATAATTCTTATCAAGAATACTTTATAAATGATTATAACATAGTGGAGCAGGTGCAGGCCTTACAACATTCAAGCAAATGTTGAGTTACTACACCTGATTTCATCCTGTCTACTTTGTCGTCACCTAACAGCCCTAATTAACATCAAGTAAACTATACGATATGCAGTGTCATGCAGAAAGAAGTTTACAGATATCGAATACATAACATCAACGAATTGCATCATCAACTTGTGGAGACATAGGATGAATGGATGAGTCAGTCAAGCAGTGGCGTGAACTATACGGCATCTTCAAGCATGTACAGATGCCCAAGGAGGCCATAAGAGCACGTGCATAACTTTCTTAATGCACAGCAGTAACTCCTCATCTTCAATTGAAATTTCATTGACATAATCTGATATCTGACGAAATAAAAGCAAAATATTAAGAGAATGGCTTTCATCACTCAACGTGTATAACTGTATAATAGTGTACGTGTATATAATACCAGATGAAAACAAATGCCACAATATATGTGCACCAGAATAAATGAGCATTTTTGCTGAACTTGTGCTGTCTACAAATAAAATGCAGTTTGACTAATGAGCGAAGTAGTAGGCAGACCTGTGTTGTTTTGCCGCTCCCTGTTTCACCACGAATTAACACCACAGGACTTCTTTCGATGGCTTGAAGGATTTCTTCACGTGAATTCGCAATTGGCAGCTGATTTCTCTCTTCAAGTGCCTGTAACATGCAAACATCAATTGCACTTAGAAAATCACAACCAAGGACCTGTGAAATGATTTTCACCATCATGACAATGACCTGTAAAATCACTTTGGCACTGACAAACGACACAAAGAACCATGCTAGTTGATGTAATAATTGAAATAATCTATACAATATCTAGACAGCAAATGTTTTACCTTCTGTAAAGCTGTGTTAGACTCATGGTGCATTTGGAATCCATCCAGCAAATCATTACTAATCTGCTCCATTGTTGCCTGATCAGAAAAACATAGCAACCTTTATAAAGCAGCTTAATGGTAACCACAAGGTCTAAAACTCAATATGCAGAATCCCAGAAATAAACTTGTCTTGTGTGGCAATACAAGAAGGATAATATGACAATATGATAATGTGCTATAACTGTAAAATAAATACCAAAATCTCTCTTGCTTATGTTTTGTTAATTATAAACTACTTTACTTAGATTGCTTACAAGTCAACTGCATACAAACCAATTTAATAATAAATTAGTGTAAAGAAACTACACATTTACGTTTTTGTTAAATTTCCAACAGCAATATAAAGGTATGCAAAGTATAAGAAGTTCATATATAAGTCAACTGCTAAAGAAATCTTCCTAGGATCTTCTAAACTGGTTATAAAACAAATTATGTGGCAAATCCTAACGGATGCAAGAGGTCCTTCATCAATATTGCAGCTGGCCCATGGATTCCAGTTGGGTTGTGGTGGTGACCAAGAGACAATGCCTGGACGCGTCTGACCACTGTCTGATTCCTCAAACTGTGACAACTTCTGATCAGTGATCAGGGACACTGGACTTTCCTTTGTTCCTCCCTATAACAAAAACCAAACCATCCAAATCGCTAAACAAAGTCAAGCATTAGTAAAATCATGTTGCTTGGCATGGGGAACCTTTAAAAGCATCTCTATGAATGCCCCAGCAATGCATATATGCATAAATTCCATCTCTACTGATGGAATTTGTGCATATGTGCATAGTGCATACACATACATGCTTGGAAATTTATGCAGATGATCTTAGTTGGATAATTTCTGATATTGACAGGATATTATTAATATTGCAACCAAATTAACAGATAGTGAATTGACAATTCTTTGAACAATGTAAATGTGGACCAGTTTGCTGCTGACTCTGGAAAACAATTTCCCTTCTACACACATAAGTTACGGCATATCTTACATCTGCCAAGATATTCCATAAATTGTTTTACAGTTTAGTCAAATTTAACTTTTGGTTTATCGAGTAATGTATAGAAACCATTTTCAGTTAGGATTTTCTACATGTCTAATTAACAATACAACCGTTCTTTGTCATCATCTACACTGCCTTTAAAATGACCACCCTATTTAAGTGGGACTTTGATTCCTTCTGGGTCTACCAGTCTGTAAAATACCCTGGTAATATTTGATGCCAGTCTTTATTTTGTTGTTGTTGAAATTTATTGGAATTCCATAACAGTTTAATGTAGTGCAGCCCATATATTGCAATGGCAGCAGACTCCATTAGTTCGAGAGCAGTACTGCTGTTGGACAGCTGTAGTCATATTTGTGCCCCAGCTGAATTACACCCTAACCATGCCTCTGATGAGCTTCTATAGAGGTACGGTACCATGTATTAACATCAGCCTCAATTAAAGACTCTTCTAAAAGAAGAAACTTGTCACCTCTGTTGCAGCTGGAATAATAGTCAGTTTTTCCAATACTGATTCCAAGTTGGACTCCACATCAGAATTCAAAGTAACTTCATAAGGTGGCAACTGTACAAATCAACAATTATAACTCTAAGTAAGAAGTTATTAATCACAATTAAATATGCAATAAAGGCAAGCATCATTGCCATAAGTAGACTAAAATTAATATGATGCTAACCTCTTACGCGTTTGACCCGAGTATACTCGCCGGCGGCTAACTAGCCTGCAGCGTTTGACCCGAGTATACTCGCCGATCATTATCCAAGCCATTCCACTACAGTTTGACCCGAATAAACTCGCGTATTTATTGCTCTATTATATAGATCTATCATTTATATCATCTATGGTGTTCTATATTTAGTATTCTATTTTTACTATTCATTTAAATAGTTGAAAAACAACGCGTTTGCGGTCGAAAACCTTGAAAATGTCCCATTCTTCTAAGCAACGAAACTTCTGTACGCGCTAAGTCAGGGTCGGTCTAAAACGGTTTTATAAAATAGTTTTAGCTCAAGATTCATTTGATGAATCAGAAATATCACAATTAGATGGTTTGAATGAATTTTCGGATATTGTTTTGGACCCAAGTTTGAGCTACTTTTATGGAAGTTTTGGTTCCACCTAGGGCCTATAAGCTTATTCGAGGAAATTGGCTTCAAAACCATCATGTTCCAAAAGATTCGTTGTTGGAACAAAATAGCAGTCAGTGACTGTCACAAACAATGATAAATCAACAGTATTTTTCCATTACTAGACTTATTACTGCACAGTATTGTGCAGAAACCTGAACTGGAAATGTGTTGGACGCTGTTGGAAACAATTTTTTTCCAAATAGCAAGTTTTCTCTTTGGGCCGTGGCAGCGCTGTTCTTGGAGGTTTATCACGCAGAAAAATTTTACTTACGATTATTTTCTAGTAAATGTATTTATCATTATAGCACGAGACAAGTGTGACTTACAAATAACAACACTCAAATAAATTTTATTTAAATTATTTAGTTAGAACCAGTCAGGTATATTCAACCCTGACACAGCATGTAGACCCAAAAATAATTGAACGGTGTAGGCTGGTTTAGAAATTTTTTAATAAACCGGAAAAGGGTTAAAGCCTGTTACCCATCAATCATATATGCATCATCCCAAATAAAATATTCATAAGCAAGAGTCGGCATACATGCTCGATTAACCAAGACATACAACAAATGATGTTTGTAAACTGTTTAACTATCTTAGAAATTCCTAACCAGCGGAATGTGTTAAACTTCATCAAAGAACATTAAAAAAGCACAAATTGCAACATTCCATATCAACTGACTGTGTTAAACTTCATCAAATAACATTAAAATAGCACAACTTGCAACATTCCATACACTGCATGTTTTCACATAGCAAGTAACCTTGGAAGCAACAACTGAGCATACTAGTCACTAAATAAAAAATATTTTACATTAACTTAAGTTATGATCATTCCATGATAACTGTCCTGCAGTGTGAAAAATAAAGTCTAGACAGAGAAACAAAATAAGAAGGAATTAATCAAAAGAAAATTACCGGCATTTTTCTGCCTTGTTGCTTACCACGTTGGCCCATGCTTGGTAAATCACACAAAGTTAAAATCGCATGATATATTTGTTTGCTTAATCAATAATCACACAATATATAAGGAAGGTCTGGTTGATTGTAAGAATACCACTCCAATCCCCATGCAATATGAATAAAAACCAAGACCGTACAAAAGCATAAAATCACTGTTTTCATAAGTCAGAAATGATGCAAACAGAACCTCATTTTCCTTCTTTTTCTTCTTGATGCCAGTGAAAGCCTCAATGATTCCGAAATGGAAGAGTTGACGAACAAGTGAGAGTGCACATGACTTTGACGCTACAACTTTGTTCGATCCATGTTCTCTTGCATTAATGTCTATAACAAAACACGCACACTAGCATAATTACGTGATTCAATGTCACAGGATGCTGACTTGTAAGGCATTCCCAGCAACGCTTGCTATATACTGGAAGTAATTTCATGCTAGCAACCCCAGATGCATAGGTTATCATCAAGCTCAATATTTCTAGCAAATGCTACTGTACACATTAATAGCACTGGAAATTGTCCAGCCTAGATGAAAATGTACAAACATTTTTTGTAATGCACAGCAGAAGAATAGAATTCTTATGATCATCTGAGGTCTTTAGCAAACAAAGGTCTAAACGAGGAAAGCCTGTGACGCTGCAAAACTTCAACTTACTCCTTCGTAGTTTATTTACGTAGAAACTCATCTCTGCAATGAAGCTCCTAAAAATGAAACAAACAGAAAGGATGCTGCTGAATCAGATGTAACAAGACATTCGCATTAAATCTCTAGACAAAAGTTCAAAAGACAAACTTCTTCATATAAACATCGTTTTTAGGCTACTAAATACATTTCTGTCGCTTGAATTTTCAAAGAAGAAACTGAAGTCATCTAAGAACTTTGTGTCAGGTGGTAGGTATAAATAGGTAACATTTGCCAATGACAATAAAGCCTGGTACAATGGTACATGCTCCACGGTCCACTGTGTCTGTTTTCAACTCACTTTCCGAATCACCTCATTATATACATAGATTAAAAAAACACCTATTACAACCATGAAAGTGACAAATATGGCAACTTCGATGCTTAATTTTCTACAAAAATTCAAACTGGTTAACTATTCTGTCATTTGTCAGGAATACAGATCCAAAAAAATTAGCTGTAGAAAGCGACCTTAACTATGACCATACAATCATTGTCAATCATGTCATCACACAGTATGGCATCACAATGCCTCAATGTACTTCTTTACAATATCAGTTATAAATACAAATTATCCCCAAGAACATATTTTACAAGTTATAGCAGATAACAGAATTAATACCGTGTTAGCAATTTTCTGCAGCAAAATCAAGTTCAACAACTGCTGTTGCCAAACCATTGTTCGCGCGACTGCAGGCCATCAATTGTACAACACCAGGTGGCAACACAATCTGTAAATCCAACAGTTGCAACACAATGATAAGCATTATTGTGTGTCAACTGTTGGACATACATGTGAACAAAATTCCAAATAGTTTCACTGCTCAAAATGTCTACGAAAAAACCAGACCAGTCTGTATAATTATTGGATTTGCCAAGCTACACTAGTCTATATACATTTCAAAAATAAATAAAAGAGGGTATGATGAAAAGGAACCTATTCTAAAGCATTCTTTAGACTAAAAACTCTTAGAAAATAATAAGCACAAAAAACAACTCCATCCTACTGCAAAATTTTGGCAACACACTGAAAAGTGTGAGAAGTTAAAACCATTTCAAATACATAACTTATTCTGTGTTTACTATTTATTTTACCGAAAAAGTTGTCATACTAATTTGATCAGACACTAAAGAAGCATAAAGAGCAGTGAAACCATTTGGCTTATAGGCTTTTCCAACAACAGCTAGACATCGAATATTCACACTGCAATGTCCTGCTGTTTAATTAGCACATGTATAATGTCCTGCTGCTTAGCAAGACGAATCTCAAATTCAGGGCATTGTACAATTGATGAACTGCAGATGTTAAAAATCATAGCAATCACTCATTCAGTCATTACAGTAAGTTTATAAATGTTTGTTATCAGTCAAATTTAGAGAAAAGACTGGCTGGAGTAGAGTAAGGGCCTTCAATGCCACAGAAAACCTGCAGTTTGCTTCACGTCTATTGCACTACACACAGGCACGTGACAGGGTGGCTGCAAAGATGAAACCGAAGACTGAAGTTCCAGGCAGCAAGCTGTTCGACGCAAGAGCAGAAGTATCATCATACCTATTATGATCAGGACCAACCATGTTGTACTTGTAGTCAGTTTTAATTTTGTTCGTCTGTATGAACTGATGAAGACGACCCTTCGCATTCTCAAGTGTCCAGTTGCCATGGATATCTGCGGTGAAGTCAGCCTCCTCTGCCTGTTCAAAAACAATTTCAAGAGAAATCAACTCTTACATATACAATGTGTGTATATATATATATGGAAATTTAATACCACTCTTATTCTGCACTTCTAATGACCCAGGGTTGTCAAAAGCCATCAACAGATCAAATGACAAACTTATGCAAAAAGGAATTAAATTAAGAAATAATGTAAAAAGGGCCACAGAAAAAGAAGTCTGGTTTATAGAAAAAATTCATATCTGGTGTTCCTAAATGCCTGTTTGTAGTAATCCTAATCCATGATGTTCATTCTAACAGCAAAAGTTATTGACTCAACTAAACAGCACATTCATGAGACAAACACCATTCTCGAATAATCCATTCTGGAATAATCCATTCTGGAATAATCCATTTACCTCTTCAATCAGGCGCTTGTTGGTAATCGCTTCCATGTAATCCTGCGGTGGTCCTCTTTGGTAAGGAACTGGCTGCTGACCGGTAAACAATGATCCACCACCACCAACACTTAGCAGTGGTACAGGACCTACACAACAAGTTCACACAAATTTAGATCTATGCAAATTGCGTGCAACATTCCAGTTTTAATATGCCACTTAAGTCTCTTCATATGATACACTTCCACAAACTTGTGCAACTTTATAACACAGTGGCACATCAATATATCATTGGCACTCGGTTATCCTAGGAATTTATTTAAATAATGGGCATCACTTTTTTACCCATTAACTTTAATCATGCAAAATCAAATTCTTACTGCAATTCTCCTTATTCATTAAGTTAGTTTCACTCTTCTACAACTCATATCAAAATCTTCTGAACACGTACCAAACCATTCTCATTACAAAGTTCTTAAAATTACGTTTTGAAAGCAGAAAACAACAGTTTATAAATTTTTGCAGAAATATCCAATTTTACTCTTAATTCTTATCTATAATAGTCACAATAAGCAGATAAGAATAGACAATATACAATCGTAGATCAAAGGCCAAAAAAGCGATAGTTATTATATTCATTACAACAATAACATCTCTAACAAAACCACCATAATTATTTACATAGTATTACTAGTGTATTAATGAAACTATTTCTTATTTCAAAGACTTCAAATTCCAATTTCTGTACCTCCTAACCCTAGAGAGACGTGAGGCGGTGGTGCCACAGTTCCAGGTAATTGTCCTGCAAATCCATCTGGCTTGTCCTCACCGGCAATAACAGACTGCTGCTGAAGACAGAAGTCAAAACAGTAAGTCAAAACAGTAATTTAATTTGTAGAGTGCCCCCTAACCTCTTTAAGGATTAACAATTAACAATTTACATGAACTTACCGTATGTCAATGCCATAGAAACTGACCAGCATAAAAAAGCACGAAATAATAAACATACTGAGCAAATAAACATGTATTACCTGTAGGCTCGCACCGTAGTCTGGCACTTCAGACTGCTGCATATCTCCAGTTCGTACCAAATACTGAATCATGTCTCTGGCTGCGTTCGACTGAGCGTCTTTCTTACTTGTTGAATTACCAACTGCAGCGTAATCGTAACCAGCTATACGGCACTGCACAAGACAATATAATAAATTAATTAATGCTATAAAAGAATATAATAGAGAAATCTTGTCACCCGATGTTCCGAAAGGAATGAAAGGAACTGAGAGAGAGATAGAAGAGTATAAGTGCATTTCATTTATAATACCGATACAAATAAATGATCTCATACAAGTGATAAAAACCATGCAAAGAGCTAAGGCGTAGAAAAAAATTGTTGTGTTTCCGGTAACCCGACCGACCCATTTTTATGGCCGCGACCCGAATATTTTTTTCAAAAATTTTTATTAAAAAAATATTTTTTTCAAAAATTTTTTTTTTTCAAAAACAAAATTTTACATTTTTTTTCAAAAAATATTTTTTTAACATTTGTATTGACATAACATAAGAGACGTCAACAAAATGAAATTAATAGGACTGTTTCTAGAGCAGTTTTAGGTGCAGACAGTCGGGAAATAGGGAGTTTATACTTGCTTAGAACACGTACTTTGTTTCAGCGTGCAAAAAGACTAGTGGGGTATACTTTTTCGGATAGTCACTGCATAAAAATATTTTACAAAATAAAAATATTTTCCGACCTACCTACCCAATTTTTTTAGCTCTGTTACCGGAAACACTTTTAAAACAACCATGGATGACTTATGGTTTACTGAAATCCTGTAAGAAGAAGTCCAGACTTTATTCTAAATATTTAAAAAATCCCACTGAATGCAACAAAAGAGCTTTCAAAAAATTTCGAAACGTATTTAAAAAAACTAAAATTGCTGCTGAAAAACTGTACTATTCAAGCAAATTCGCTGAATGTAATAATGATCTGAAAAAAACTTGGAGAAATATTAGACTGTTGTTAAATTGTGGTAATAAATCTATCAATACGGAGGTATTTGTATTTAATGGTATAAGCACCTCTGATAAATCTGAAATTGCTAACAGGTTTAATGACTACTTTGTAAACATTGGCCCTGATTTGGCCTCAAAAATAGTTATACCAGGAGACCAGCCTACATTTGACAAATTTTTGACTGAATAAATGATCTCATACAAGTGATAAAAACCATGCAAAGAGCTAAGGCGTAGAAAAAAATTGTTGTGTTTCCGGTAACCCGACCGACCCATTTTTATGGCCGCGACCCGAATATTTTTTTCAAAAATTTTTATTAAAAAAATATTTTTTTCAAAAAAATGTGTGCCTCTATGTGTGCCTCTATGGGCCTCTTAACTATAACTGAAAAGGATGTTACTGATGCGGCTGACCAAATACGGGTCTCCTCAAGTTGTGGAGTGGATGAAATTGACCCTGGAATTGCTAAAGCCACAATTCTAACCATAGCACAGCCACTTGCAAAAATTATCAATTCATCCTACTCCTCGGGAAGTGTTCCAGCAGACTTAAAGATTGCCAAAATTATTCCTCTTCATAAATCTGGGGAAAAAAGTAAGGTAAACAATTACAGGCCAATCTCGATTCTTCCATACTTTTCTAAATATTTTGAAAAAATCATGCACAATAAGCTAATGGATTATCTAACTAAAGTGAATCTATTATCCCCTAGCCAATACGGCTTTCGTAAGGATCATTCTACGTTTATGGCATTATTGGATATGCAGTGTAAAATTATCGACACAATAGATAATAATGAATTTTCTCTAGGAATATTTTTTGACCTGTCGAAGGCTTTCGATACTGTTGACCACAAAATTCTTTTGAAAAAACTTGAGCATTATGGAATTAGGGGTATTGTTTTGAACTGGTTTTCTGATTACCTTACAAACAGATCTCAGTGTGTTTGCTTTAATGGCTCATTATCTGGAAGTAAACGTATTACCTGTGGGGTCCCTCAAGGATCCATTTTGGGGCCATTACTATTCTTAATTTATGTTAATGACTTATCAAAAACCTCAAGAATACTCCATTTTGTGCTGTTTGCTGACGATACAAATGTTTTTATTTCGGATAAATCTTAGGAGTCTCTGTTTAAAAGAGCCAACTGTGAGCTTCAGCTAATCTCTTCTTGGTTCAAGGCAAACAGACTGTCTCTTAATATTGAAAAGACTAACTTTATAATTTTCCGCTCCCATCGCAAATCTCTGGGCCTACCCCCTCATGATTTTAGGATTGCCATGGATGGGAAATCTATCTGTCAAGTTTCATCCTGTAAATTTTTAGGTGTGTATATTGACCAACATTTGACATGGACGGACCACATCAACTATATATCTAGAAAAATTGCTAAAAACATTAGTATATTGTCTCGTGTAAGACATTGCTTACCCAGAACTTCTTTGGTTGGCCTGTACTATGCCCTAATTTTCCCTTACTTATCATATTGCATTATAGCATGGGGCTCTAACTATCACTGTCGCTTGAATGCATTGGAAATTCTTCAGAAACGTGCTATCCGTGTGATATTTGGTCTGCTCTGGAGTTCAAGCACTAAACCTATATTTCTTAAACACAAAATTCTACAGCTATGTGATATTACTAAATTGCAAATAGGACTGTTTATGTTCAGGTATCATCATCGTATGTTGCCTCCCAACTTTAATGGATTCTTTTCCCTCGGCTCTGATATCCATGACTATGACACCAGGTCATCTAATAGTTACCGGTGTGCCAGCGCAAGACTCAATCTTAAGCAATTCTGTATTAAATGCACTGGCCCACCGGTATGGAATTCTCTCCCTGAGGACATAAGAACTGCTGTTTCCATCAAACATTTTAAAAACAAACTAAAGTACTTTTTATATTTGTGTAAATTATAATGGGGACTTAAAAAGTTTATGGGAATGCCTCCTCCTCCCCGTCTGAATGAGATACATGCTTGACCTTAAGATGTTCTCAGGCTTTGCATTTACATTTGTTGTGTGGCCCTCTGTTATTCTGTTATTTTTTGTGAACCGCTTCATATTCAACTTAACCTGATGTATGTGGATTGGTGTCTCCTCGTCTTGGTGGAATTTTTGATCCTTCACATTAACCTTTGCAGGAATTAAGTTTGTAAATGAGCCAGTCGAGTCTTAGCGGGTCTTTTAGACCTTTGTCGGCTGACTCATTGACCTGCACTGATTTTAAGTTCATAACAATTTTCTTGTTGAAATTTTATTGTTGTTAATGTCTGTTACTGTTATGTGAATATTGATGTGACTTGCAAGTCAATAAATGAATAAAACAACATTTTTTTTAGGCCTAAGTTTTACTGATACAAGCTCTCCTACCATCAACTTTTATTTATTTACTGAACCATGAAATAAAAAATCGGAACAAAGTCATCTTTACACTAGACTAGGTCCCAATGGACTACAGCACCCTTCTGTACCATGTTGCTAGTGACGTTATGAATGATGAATATATATATTTTGTCATTGTGACATTCTGTACATGACATTTTGTCATGCAACCATAACAAACAAGATAAAAGAACAAAAACATATAAGCATTTAAAAGCAAGTTAAAGCAACACAGCATTAACTGACAACTTTCAGTGACATTTTCAAATCTAAAAAACATGCAAGACTGTACAAAGATAACCGAATATGGAAGAACAAATCAATTATCAATCTTCTGATAAATATTCTTGCTCAGCCATCCACTGAAGTTTTAGCTACAAGTAATAAACTGTCACAAAATCAGTCTTACTAACATTTGATAATGAGAAAATGCATACCTCGCATATGAACCTCTGTCTATTCTTTGAACCAGCTGAACGAAATTCATAATTTGGCATTATCTTCTTTTTACCACACCAAGAATAGAGAACTTGCTTTATATCAGTCATTGTCTATAGAAACATGCAAGTAAATTATTAGCAACAATATAGTAAACTTAAAAAGGACATACAAGAATTCTACATTTCATAGTACTCTCAGGATGGCTGCCACTTAGCTAGTTGTGCATTTGTGTCAAAGTAAACATTTTATAGCTCATTATGAAATCATAAGCTTGATCGTAAAATGATCAAGGATGCGCTACTCAGCATACCAGCCATCACCGACGCGTCCGTCCTGGCTGATGCATCTGTCGACATCTTCACTACCTAGTAGAAACTATGGTTATTGTGACTGACGTCTCGGTAGATCGTAAACAGTATGGCCGCCGTAGATGCGTGCATAACAGAGCGGCCTGACATACGGCCCAATATTTCCGCGAAAATTAAAGCACGCTTCAATTTCATCAGAATGACTGCACTAACCCTAAAACTAACCCTAACCCAGAGGTTCTCAACCTTTTTTCGCGCGCGACACACCTAATTTTGCAACAAAATTTCGCGACACACCATGCAATCGTCATGTGAATATCGTTTAAAAATTTGAATTAGACCTAAGCCAGCTTAGCCTATATATTTGAAATTTCTACAAATTTTAACGAAGGAAATGCTGACAATTTTCATTTTCTAATTATTCTGACTTTCAAAGTTTTACTAATCTAAATTTACGATTCTACGACATTTTATGACTCTTCATTAATTGCAATTTTTATTGTATGTCCTAACAGTTAGGCCTAATGAGATTTTTGCTCCTGGATTTTTCTTGGATGATAGGCCTAGTCAGATGAGCATCCGCAGGCTTTGCGAGTAAGCTTACAACTTACAACACGTATGGGGCCTACGCCCTACCTGCAACTAAGACTAACGAATGAAAATAGTCACATAGGGCCTTTATAGGCCTATGAGTTATATGAGTTTTAGAAACGTCAAATACTTGCAACGGAAAATGGAAACAAAAACGGTTACAAAACGGGCCATTGGAACTTGAGGGTCCCTGGACCTTGTGCACCTTCCTTGTATATTGGAAATTGTCACTCTCTGAATACGCAAACAACCTTTCCGCGTCATCACTTTTAGAATCGCAAAGTTTTTATTCCTTCATGATTATTTTCCCCGTTATTTTCGAAGGTTACAGCATTGGATAAAATTTTAATCGTTGCGCTCGCTGATGTCTTATAAGCCTACTGTAGTGAAGTCTATGTCATAAAGGCCTACTGTATAGGCCCTATGGGAGTGCATGCGGGCTTATATCGCGACACACCAGCGACACACCACTTTTACGCGACACACCTCCGGTCGCTTCGCGACACACTAGTGTGTCGCGACACACCGGTTGAGAACCTCTGCCCTAACCGACCCTCACGACGCCTAACCTGAGCCCTAACCGACTCTCACGCTTTGCATGTTTGGATGCATGTTGCGATATCGTCCATAGGCGGCACTCTAATTTTATTGCATTCGTTGGCGGCCATACTGTTTACGATTTACCGAGACGTCAGTAACAATAACCGAAACTATGAAGCAGCCATTGTTGACCTCGTTGACAGCCTCGTTCCCTCTCATCTGGTCACAGTTCATTGTTAATCTTCTTGCCTAAGTTTGCCACAGAATGATGTTCTTCTCTTCACCACTACGAAAGCAACACAGGCATACCAAGACACCCACTCATCGTTACTGCTGGGTACAATACGTTTGTAGAATGTACAGACGATATAGGGCGTCGTCGTTGCCTTGGAGCCGGAAGGTTCGAGGTTTGAATCCACCTCGCCGCGTAAGGACCCTGGGCAAGTCCTTCACTCACAATTGCTCAGCGTTTCGGCGTGAAACTTTGATGCAGTGTTCGCTCTGCATTCGGGAGCGCCTCTGAGTAGAGAGAGAGTGAAGGGGTGGGTAATCCGGAAGTTTAGCGTCCCAAACTATTTCGACCATTTCTTTGCAATAATAACAGTACTTACTTACTTTTAGTATGCATGACGTGCCTGATGACGTCACATTACGTTGCTGAACATCCGTTTAATGTAAATATGGCGGGCGGAAGACCACGCGCTGCGAAAGAAGTTGTTTCACCTTTAGAACTTATGAGCGCCGATCAGATTATTGATGAAGTGTGTAATTTCTCTACGTTGTTACCGCAAATCGATACCTCGGAGCATTGTTTACAATGGTTGGCTAGGCGTCGTCTTATAATGAACATATGTCTTTGCCACCGCTGTCACCTGCCTGCATCACTAGTGAAATATGCTGAAGGAATCGACGGCTACCGTTGGTCGTGTCGGGATTGCAACTTCCGCAAATCCATTCGAGCTGGGTCGTTCTTCGATCGTAGCCATCTGACACTTCGCCAGGTTATGATTATGACATACTGCTGGAGTTATGATATGCCACAGATGATCATTGCACACGAGTCAGGAGTTGACATTAGGACGGTTAGTGACTGGTGTCATTTCTGTCGCGAGGAATGTGAGGAATACATCAACCGACATTCCGGCGAAATAGGAGGAATGGACGAAAACGGTGAGGCGATAGTGGTCGAAATAGATGAGTCCAAGTACTTTCATAGAAAATACCACAGAGGGCAGTGGCACGACGGCCACTGGGTGTTTGGCGGGGTGGAACGAGAGTCTGGGAAATGTTTCCTCGTAGAAGTACCGGATCGTACTGCTGCAACTTTGTCGGCGCAAATTCTTGCTCACATACTACCCGGAACGCACATTGTGTCGGATGGTTGGGCTGCCTATGCTAACATCCCCATTATCGGCCATGGAATATACACGCACTCAGTCGTCATCCATCAACAGCACTTTGTCGATCCACATGACAGTTCTATACACACACAAACAGTTGAAAATATGTGGATGAGGGCTAAGAGGAAGCTTAAGAGGCAATTCGGAACGAGTCGTGCGCTGTTCCCCTCATATCTCCACGAGTTTATGTTCAGGAATGCTATTCGTCAAGGGAATATCTTCGGAACATTTCTCACTGCCATAGGCGAAAGCTACATAGTTTAGGACTCAGGACTCAATTAAAGATGTTTCATTGTATATGTCTTTCAGTTATTATTGCAAAGAAATGGTCGAAATAGTTTGGGACGCTAAACTTCCGGATTACCAAGGGGTGCTATAACAAGTGCACATGCATACAAACATACATAAATTTTTTATGACTTTTTCATTTTGATTACACATTGGATTCTGGTTTCGGACCCTGTTAATTTATAGTCGTGGGGCATCAGCTTTATCTGTCATACCGGCTCAAAAGCAACAAATGACCAAATCACATTCTATCTTTCATAAACTGCAGAGCTTAAAGGCAATAGTCATACGGTACCTTGATATCTTTCAACCATAAAATAAATTTATAATCGTTTCATTATTATCTGGCACTGAAAACATAGATAGAGCGTCACCACTGACCGGAAATACATATGTGGATTCCTGGGTAACGGCATAGAAATGCACTAATAGGTATGATGTGAGTAAGTAAGTGCAGCCTTCAGTACTCCATTGTTGATGAGACTGCTGTTTAGTGTCTGGACGCGTTCTGTAACAGCTAAATAAGTAATATTATTAGCCTACTCCATTTGCAAACGCACAGTTGTAAATTGCAATGGGGCAGCCGCGCAGTGCCTCCCAGGCTCCCAACTTTTGCCACCGACTAATGCATGCTAATAGCCGTTTCAAAACCTGTAGGCTAGATTGGCACAGGGCCGGATTAAGCAATGTGGGGGCCCTGTTCGGGAAATTTTTGCCGGATATTTTTTTTAGTCATCTGGCGAAATTTTCGGGAAAATCATACCATTTCATCCGCCAAAAAGTTGATGACCTTTTTTATAGTCGTTTGACGAAATTTGCTCGAAATAAAGGAATTTCTCCTGAAATTTTTTCCTCGCATTTTGTGGGGCCCCTAAAGTGTGGGGGGGCCTCTGTTCGGCCGAACATGTTCAACATGCCTTAATCCGGCCCTGGATTGGCACAATTATTAAGAACTTCAATTAAGGCGTCTCAAAACGTAGCCTACCTAAAGCAATAGGCCTAGCATGAGGCACAATCGTACGTGCATGTAGGCCTAGGCTAGGCTACACCGTAAATCATTCGACACTGTTAACTGATTGCACGTGAAATTGTTGCTAAGTGTGCAGTGGCGTAGCCACGCCCGGGCAATTACGGGCAATGCCCGGTTTGGCGATTAGCTCTGACCGGGCTGCGCGGGCAGTAAGCTTACTCGCCCATAAATTTTAATTTTTATTTGAAAGGCTTTTTGATCCTACAAAAATTTATGTTTTGGGATAACGATATCACAGTTGCATTTGGGCTAATATTGAAACTTGCACCGTCAAAATACTCACTGCATGGGCCAACTGGCACGTCATATCTCCATACTCATAATTTATACATGCTGTATGCCATCTACCCGTCACCATATGCCCTTCGTGAACCTGACATTATTAATAGATGTCAAACTAGCCCATATACGGTTACAAAGCTTGCTCCATTAGGCCAAGGGTTCCTATATCTTTAGCGCCATGTATCAAAATGTCTATGATTAGGTCTATTCGTAGGGCAATCCCACAATCATGCTTTCCAGTTCAGCAGGAAGAGAGGGTCAGAGGTCGCTGACCTTGATGAACGGGTTATCAGTCCAGGCTAGATACATTTAAAAGTATGTCATCCATTAGAGCCTCTGAGGAATGTTTGGTCTGTTCAATCGATGGCATCAGCCGTCTTTTCTTTGGCTAGAGCCCCTTCTATACCAGATGGAAATTATCAGCTTCATCAGCGCTTGCTTTGTTAACGCCGGGACAGACCACGTACACTGCAGGAAGGCTATATATATATATATAT
The DNA here is from genome assembly GCA_945859605.1 of Lumbricus rubellus. Classification (NCBI taxonomy): domain Eukaryota; kingdom Metazoa; phylum Annelida; class Clitellata; order Crassiclitellata; family Lumbricidae; genus Lumbricus; species Lumbricus rubellus. The sequence goes on along the minus strand of OX243811.1, from coordinate 45,555,946 downwards.
ATATATATATATATATATATATATATAATTATATATAGGCCTATGTGCTGCCCGGGTTACATTTTGCTTCTGCCTACGCCACTGTAAGTGTGAGTCACGGAAACTGATCTTTGGTGATGTAGAATGACTCTTGATTCTTGACTTTCTTTCAGTAGGTCTATTTTCGTACTTATAGGTTTTAATGTTTTTGTCTTTTCAAATGCAAAATGCCAGGTCATTTGCAGTCAACTGTGTCAGTAATTATCATCACATGTTGGCCTATGGGATCCATTTAGTTAGGTTTCGCTGAATAATTGTTGCCCTTTTGATTCTTCTTGCTTTCATTGTTATTGTGGCAACGTATTCGTAGCCTCGTAGGCCTATGTCTACACCATGAGTGTAGTCGTGTAGACTTAGGGGACAGTAGAGGATGGGACTCGATCCCCTTCAATGTTTGTTCATGGGGACGGAGGTGCTTTTGTCCCCCCAATATTCCAGAAATATTACAGAAATAGCATCATAAATTTATGCAGTGTTAAGCTTATTCACTGCTTATCCATAATGAGCAAGTTTGTTAAGACGACAGCCTAAAATGCGACCATTCATGTACAAGAATTAAAAAAGTAAGCAATGAGGATTGGGCAATATTTTATTGAAGTCTTAAATCATGTCTTCAAGCAACGAAATTATGAGAAATTAGTTTGAGATGACGGTTTAAGAAATGTGAAAATTTTTAAACAATGGGAGGCGACGCCGTTGAAGTCTTAAACCACAACTACAATAATGTAGGTTGAAGTTGTTGAACCATTCGAGTCACCATGCAGGTCAGGAGTATACATACATAGGCATATGCAATATGGGTATCCTATCAACACTGAAAATGATTGAACAATTTCGTTCAAATGGGGGAGGGGAGGAATGGTTGGATGCTCTTTTCAGCCACAGCAACGCGTGGCCGGGTACGCTAGTATATATATATATATATATATATATAAGTGACGGATAAGTGTGTGTGTGTGTGTGTGTGTGTGTGTGTGTGTGTGTGTGTGTGTGTGTGTGTGTGTGTGTGTGTGTGTGTGTGTGTGTGTGTGTGTGTGTGTGTGTGTGTGTGTGTGTGTGTGTGTGTTGTGTGTGTCTGGTGTGCTATGATTATAATCCTCCCCGAATCTCTAAATACGATTTGCAGTGATGTTAAGCAGATCCGAAGTTCCGAACATATCAGCTCAAATTGGGCATTGATAATAATATGCAATTCAATCATCCTTAATTCAACCGAAAGTAGCCTACTGCATGAGCAAATAAGGTCGAAACTTGCATTTTGCAAATCAAATAATAAATTGTGTTTTCTGATTACCGTCTGTCTGGGACAGGGAGAGGCCTTGGAATAATGCATGACACGGGCAATCAAGTCCGTCAATACAGTCAACTTAATTATGCTTATATATTTTGGGGGTCTTATAATAGGCTATAATGGTCTAGAGGACTCTAGGTAGACCCTATACGCAGGCCTACACGGTCGATCATCAGAAGGTTAAACATGCAAACGAATCCAACGAATCGTTTCTTTCTAATTGGCATTCGTCAGCACGAACTGCATAATCTAATTTACCTCATGTATACAACTTGATAGATCATAGGCCTATATAGACATTTAAGAATTGATTTGTTATTCAGTGTCTGGCCACAGACATTGGAAAGTGCAAACCCGCTCCGCGTAGTCTTTATTAAGAGCCTGTGAATAAGCTGGTTCCCGCGACTTCGCTTTTAAGCATGGGCGCTGTTACGCTGTATAAATCTAGAGATTACGATTTCGATTAGGTTCAAGACTTTACGTTCAGACTTCCTCTGCTGCAGACGGCTTTTGATCGCTGGGTATCTATTATAGGCCTATATCAGCGGTGCACTTGATGCGCGTCTGCATCACGACCTTGACCATGCACGACCATCAGCTAGGTGGATCCTGAGCTTAGATCTGCCCATAACCTAGGATTCTATATAGCCTATCTAACAGGCGACTCTGTGAAATTTTGTAGAGAGTTTCAGGGCTGTTTTTAAGGAATATTTAGAACTGCACAACTTCTTCTTTTCCTCCCCATCCTCCATAGTAAATTACTTAATTACTTCCAATCGAAAACAATGGCCATTTTTGCTAGTTTTAACTGCGCGAAAGAGCTAACTATAGGCTACAACTGCACAAATTCATTTAGAACTGCACATTTTGTGTACAACTGCACGTTAAAAAAAGCCCTGGAGAGTTTTCCGTCTCTTTGGTTAAAATAAGATATGAATTGGAAAATTTTGAAAGCAAGAATGTGCAAATGTTTAGTGTTAAGCATTTAAGCTTAAATTGTAATTAGTTTCACAATAATAGGCTATATATGCTATCGGAAGCGCTGCTTTGCCTTCCCCATAGATTATATCGGGTATTTATGAATTATGGCAACCGGTCCTGGATACTCACTGTAAATCGCTCTCTGATGTGACGAAGCGCTCGTAAATAAGTTGCTGCCCTGCGCTTAAGTTTGGTGCATCGCTTTAGAAAAACTGTGGAATTTACAATTTCAAAGTTGTTTCCTTGGTGCAGAATAATTCCAGAGCTACAGCCGCGGTACAACCGATCTTCCGTAGGCCTATACGCTGAGTTAATTAACACGAAGTTGACTAATATGACATTCAGTCGACATGCATAGCGTGTTTGACTATAAAATAATGCGTCCAATGTAGGCAACTATGACGCTAGAGTGCTATATTCAATTGATTTCAAGTTAACACACTTAATTGCTCTCAATTAATGTGTGTTAACTTGAAATCAGTTTAAATTTGTTTTTAAGTTGCAAACCGAGCAAGTTGTTCTAAGGACTTAGCTTAGGCCTAAATGAAATTTAATAGGCCTACCGGTGGTTCGACCTCTGGCAAGATGCTATAGACTCTATAGACCTCACATAACGTAAGCTTATGCTAATAGGCCTAGGCCTTGGCCTACAGTGTAGATGACCGAAGTTCCTTGTCGTCGTACAAATGCAGAAGTGGCTTTAGAAAGACCAACTTATTCACCGCTGCTTATTTAAGTTAAACAAGTCTGGACTAGATAGCTTTACAGTGCCATGCATGCTTATTCGAGTTCCAGATAGGGGCAAGCTAAAAGACCCAGTGAGATGATGTGGCGGAATTTTTTTTAGTATACTGTATAGGCCTAGCCTGGCCTACCTTATAATATTAATCACAATGATGTAAATGAAAATCAATTGTTAACATGCACATGGGTAATATCCCTCAAGAAAAATCGTAAATCTGTATGTAAAATTCTGCATAACCTACGTTTTTTTGGAAATTCGAAGAGAAAGACTAAAAAAGGTCGCAAGATTTTAAAGTGTGAAATTTACTATTGTCTCAGAAATCTGAATTTTCCTCCTCCACATAAAATTATTACAATGGGTGCTAAACACTGGCTATAGCGACCGAAATATATATCTATAGACTATGTATCCGTGCAGAGCAGATTAAAGAGCAGAGTTTGAGATATGAAGCAGCTGAAGAAAGAAAAGCAGGTGGGGGAACTAATCGAAGTGGTTGGACATAATGTATAGCCTACGAAAAGATGCAAATCTATTATTGGGGAATAACATATGGCATATTGAACGAACTTGAATAGCCTACACATAACATGGTTAACATTAAATAGTTACATGATTGTCATGACTATAGTCTTCACCAACTGTGCCTTTGTCTATGACACGTTCAATACGCTTTATATAGATTGCACCGGTATTCGTTCAAACACATCGATCGATTTCAACGGCGATCCAAAATTCAAAAGTAAACACGAGGCTCACGTACGTTACATTCTGAAAGGGTAAACGTCTATTCAGCGACAACATACACGATACATGTGCACCGCCTACACGGAAGCAGGACGTATATATATATATATATATATATATATATATATATATATATATTGGCCTATGTATATATATATTATATATTTTGTGCCACACGCGTCTCGAAAAGACTGCATAAGGCTACTAATGTCTAATTGTAGGTCACTCGCTGTCGTCCGAAAATTAGGCCTAATACGGCAGCGCGTGTCAATTAGCACAGAACAGAAAACACAGAAGCAGAATAAATTATTATGACTCCGAATATTATGCATGCACACGCTCGCAGTCTAGATCAAGGACCGTATACGTCTGTCTCTCTATCTCTCTGATCAGTTAATGTGGTCAGATGTGTCCCTCGTCTGTCCGAGTATCTAAGCAACGACCTTGGACTTCATGGCCATTTCCATCTGATGGGTCCTGATGCTGTACTGAAGCCGTCTCTGTCGTAGACATTCACCGAACGAATCCTTGCACGTGCGAAGCGTCGCCGCAATCAACCAAGACACAGAGTTTCGCTTCAATGGCGGCAGCAGTGCCACAGGAAATCGGTGCATCACGTGACGACGTCGACGCCGAATCACGTGACGGTCAGTGGCGCCCTCCGTCGACGACGACGAGTGGCTGTTGTGACCGGAAGCGTCGGTTTGTTGCACCGAATCATCTGTTGCTATTGACAACGGACCATCGACAGCCGTCGGGTCATCGTCTGCAAGACAAAGGAATAGAGACAAAGACGGTAATAACAATCAACTGAATGCCAACAGGATTTCGCTTTATATTGCCTTCTGAAGAGCGTCTCAGTTTCCTTCTCTCCTTTTAGAGCATGCATATAAAATTCATATATTAGGATATTACAAAATGGAGTTACAGATGTGCATGTATAATTATGCATGCAGGGCTTTGCTGCAGTATCAGATATCGGATACATATGCGCTATATTATTATAGAAGGCATGCATGTAATTATCATGGCTTGCTGCATCTCTGCTGCTCAGTTATTATGTATAATCACGTTCACCGTTTTCATGCAGTCGATAACTGAATAAAACGCACTTGTACATTCATTCGTTCATTCGTTCATTCATTCATTCATTCATTCATTCGTTCGTTCCTCTTCCACTCTTCCCATAATATTTCTCCGATGCAAATAAGCTGCTGCTGCGGATGATGATCGATCTAAAGACTTTGATTAAGGCATAGGCTACCGTACGTGTACCACTGTACCAACCTAAAGGCTTGGGTCCTTATATAGGCGACGGAACTTCAAACAGAAAAACAGCTTTTCCAACTTAATATTTCGATGATGATTTCTTGGTAATAGCCTACATTTTAATAGTTGTCACAATAACAATGCTATTTTTATCAAAAGTAACAGCAAGAGTGTAATATTAATGATAAGTATATAGTCCTACTTGATGTATTGAATTTAGATCTATAGGTGAATTTAGATAGATCTATGCGTGTGAAAAATATGGATGAAATTTTGAGAAAAGTAATAATATTGGATTAATTGAGTTGTCTGTCTTCATACGAGAATGATGTTGACCGTCTCATGCGTGTCAAACATTTAATATCAACACGTGTCTACAGCAGCAGCTGCTGACGTGTCGCAATTAATTTTAATTACTGCATATAGGGCTTATTAATCTTTAATCTTGATATAATTATTAATCTTAATATAATCATTAATCTTGCTCAATGGCAACCGATATGAAAATTAATTATTCTTCAGAGTCATCCTTTAAGAAATTGCTCGCTGACTTATCTTAAGCAAATAGACTAAAAGAATGTAAGACAAAGTGCGACCCACATTCAAAAAGTGCTGGCGCTCAATAATTCTTCTTAGTCGACTTAGTCGTTTACTAGATGACTATAAGTAGCCTAGTTAGAGCCAATGGACTTCAATAATAATACTAATATTAATAATAATAATAATAATAATAATAATAATAATAATAATAATAACAATAATAATAATTACGACGATTTATATGGCGCAGTAACACAGCCATGCCGTTACAAGAGCGCCTTGTCGCCTATAGAAGATAATGGCTGTGGACGATAGACGGTGGCAATGTGGCATGTGAATAAGCTGGTGCCCCGCGCTTGGCTTTCAAGTAGCGCTTTAGAAATTTGGAGATTACGATTTCCTGAAAAAGGGCCTGAAGTGATTGACTGTTGGCCTGCTGCTGAAAGACAGCTTTCAGTCAATTTCAGTCAATTTATAATGTTGCCCAGGGCTTTTTTTAACGTGCAGTTCTACACAAAATGTGCAGTTCTAAATGAATTTGTGCAGTTGTAAAAGCAATTTTGTGCAGTTAAAAAATATGTTTTTAAGTTCGTTGTTTTCCGATTTGGAATAATACGCTATTTTAAAAGACATTTAGATAAGCTTATTCTAGACCTTTTGCAAGTTTTGTGATTGAAGTGTGCAGCTAAAGACTTTGAAAACTAATATAAAGTTTCAGATGACATAATATGACAAATATTATTTGCTAAAGTCTTGTCAATAATTATGTCTATCGGAGTAAGCGGACCACCGATAAAGAAATTGAAACAGTCATTACTGTCCTTTTCTAGTATTTCGTCAACGTTGGTCGCGAGTGGTAAGTGTAACTATTCACTACACCCTACGGTGTTATTTATTGATTATACGTTGTAGAAACTACATTAGGGGCACGGAAAACTAAAAAAGGTGTCTTCAGAAATTCTGACAACTAAAAAACGATGTCTTTAGAAATGTTGTCGACTATAATAAGATGTCTAGAAATTTTTACGACTCAAATGGTGTATTTTGAAATTTTGACAACTAAAAAAGGTGTCTTCGAAAATTGTGATGACTAAAAAAGGTGTCTTCAGAATATTTGACAACTAAAAAAGATGTCTTCTGAAATTTTGACACATTAAAAAATGTGTATTCTGAAATCTTGACAACTAAAAAAAGGTGTCTTTAGTAATCTAAGCAACTGAAAAAAGGTATATTCAGAAATTTTGACGACTAAAAAAAGGTGTACTTAGACATTTTGACAACTAAAAAAGGTGTCTTCATACATTTTTACGACCAAAAAAATGTGTTTTCAGAAATTTTGACAACTAAAAAATGGCGACAGAAATTCTCCGCCGAAGAAACACCCCCGAAATCAAATCCTGGCTATCTTCAGAAATGTTGACAAAATGTGCAGTTCTAAATGGATTTGTGCAGTTCTCAAGGCTGGGGAAGTTGTGCAGTTCTAAAAATTCCTTAAAAAAAGCCCTGATGTTGCCAGATTAAGTATCTTTCTGTGAAAGTGAACATGCTATTTGATAATTTGAACAACTACCGTTAGGCCTACTACCCGTTAAATTTATGGCTAATGCAATTATTGGAAATTCTACTGAAAGAAAGATTCTTTCCATGACAGTCTGTTGTCCATAAATGCATCTGATATGCAGTGACAAGAATCTGCTTAATCCAGTACGGTAACACTAGTTCTCACACTTTTGTTGTCTCATAGCCCATACACAACAATAATACATATGCATGATGCACACTAAATACTCGATTGTATACATGACACAACCTGATTCGATACTGATTACAGTGCTGCTTCTTTTGTCAAATTATTTATCTCACATCAGAAATAAAACTTATAAATCCCTTAAAGCCAGTCTTTGATTAAGCCAATAACGGGCACTGGGGAAAACATTGGCCGACTTTTCACAACTTGTTTGCCTTAGGTTATAGCAGCAACTCATGACCATTGACCAGGCATTTACATGTATATATGCATAAAATATACAATGTTATACATATATATACTTATATATTTTTATCATGCATATATATATATGTGCGTAATATATACAATGTTGTACATGTATATACTTATATATTTTTATCATATATTTATGTCTTACCTGAGCGCATGTGTTCATACAAGACGTATGAGATAGGCCTACAGAGCTTATTTTAGTCTGCTATTGAAAAGAAGTTTCTCAAGAAACGCGGCCAGCACCATTTAACTCGATTTAATGAGGCGAACTGAACCCCAGTCAGTCGATGGATGTTAAGTGTATAGCATTCGACATATTTTGCAATAATTACACGAAACGAAAACAAGTTCAACGACTGCAGAGGATTCGATGACAACACTGGGAGTGTGTGTGTATGGGGGGGGGGGAGGAAGCGGTGTCGAATTGGATAACACACTGGCATGGAGATGAACGGAGCTGGATTCGATTCCCCAAGCCACGTATGATAGACACGCTTTGTAGGCTGCTGTTAGCGCCGTGTATTGTAGGCTGTTTGTTCGGTTAGTATTTAACCCTCATCCGAACAAGCGAAAATCCAACTTTATTTGAACAAGGGGGGTCTGGCCAGACCCCCGTTTTAATGTAGGTTTTTCATAGGTAATAGTGTCTTTTATATGCCAATTTTGTAGGATGATGTCAGAATGACTAAAAACAACAATGTATTAGTCTCCCTATGCAACATAAATAATTTTTATGATGAATTTTAGACTACATGTTTAGTAACATTAATTGCGACGGTTTGTCTACCTGTTTCATGGACTCAATAACTGTCTATCTATAAAATTTGGAAAATCAAATAAAGAAATCATAATTCTAGTAATATTAGTATTAAATGCTGTTAAATTCATGTCTATATAAAATATCTATCAAAAAATTAATGGAATATGCCGTCACCTAAATTGTAAGCGTGTATCATATAGTCCGTTAGCTGTTGCTGTCGGGTTTGTATGTCGAATGATGATGTCTCTCATCTCATTGGTTAGGAAACTGTCAAAACTATCTTGAATATTCTCATATAATGTGTCCGTATTCTTTTATTCCACATTTTTTTGCTTACTACATTGTGCAACAGAGCACATCCTTTTGGCAATGCATTTTTCTGCCAAACATATCCGGATCTTTACTTGTTTTCAGGTCTCTCGGCTTCAGTATCAACAGTTTCTTCATCATTATCTTCACTATAAAGTCCAGTCTCATCATCATGTTCATCGTCATCTTCAATTTCAACACTGCTTTTATCATAAGAAACACCTGAAGGTTGTTATTCAGGCATTGGTATCTTTTCACGTTCACATTCTTTGTTATTGCTCTTATTGTCGAAACTGTCAACATTATACAGTATCCGTCAGTATTATCTTCAGTATCTCCTTATCACTCAACCGATTTGATCGCTTAGATGTGCTAATTGTAGCTCATCCATATAGGAACAAAGTCATAAAAGCAATTTGAGAAACTATCACCTTTAAAAAAGTTATGCACGAAATATATGAAGGGGGGTCGGGCCAGACCCCCCCCCTTGTTCGGATTAGGGTTAAGATTGATGTTAATATTCAGATTGTTTCACGTACCAGGTGATCATATAAATTATTATACTGTATACATTTGACCAATGAATTCAATAAAGAAAAGGTTATTAACACGATAGGCTAATATGCGATCGTAAATTCGTAATCGTGGTCCTGTAATCTCAAAACTTCTAGAGCGCCATACGAAAGGCTAGTAAGCCTATATATATAATATTATACAGGACACCAGCATATGCACGAGTGCTGCGTCCAGTCACATAGGTTGTCCGTTGGAAGGCTGGCAGCTGATACAGATGGCATAGACGAGTTTATTCATTCATTCATTCATTCATTCAAAGCATTTATATAGCGCTCCTTAAAGAAACTACTCAGAGTCAGAGGCGCTCCAAGCCCAACCACGAACAAAGAAAAAGACTCGAGAGACTTGTAGAACCCAGCCGGATGGACCAGAAGTATAGAGCGAAGCGTAGCCGGGAGGTCTTTCCAGATAGTAGGCCCCATGCACGACCGAGAAAGCACGGCGCTGCTTAATGGCCAAGCGAGACCGCGGGACCAGCTCACCCCTATAGCCAAAGAGCGAAGTACACGACACGCTGCAACGTCAGAGACCACGGACAGCAAAGATCACGCAAGTATCAATCAATCAATCAATCAATCAATCAAATTTTTTTATGACGGAGCACAGCCAAGAGAGAGACCACAGCAGCAATGCGGTATGAGATCCGCTGGGACACAGGCAGCCAGCGCAGCACATCGCGCATATAGGCAGAGGCAGGAGCAAATTTAGGAAGCCGCCCAACAAGGCGAGCAGCAGTCTGAGCGCAAGTCGCGATCAAGTCGCCCCAGAACCCCCAAAAGGAAGACCAACAAGTAGGGAGGACAGTTGGCGATTCGACATAATTATGCACATGTATCATGGCGTATACGAATGCATGTGAACATTGTTGATGACAGAGGATTGCATTGGAACATGACATTGTGTCGTGACATGGAGAAATGTTCGTGCGGTCTTCTCCTGACACAGAGGAATGCACGCAAACATTTCTCATGATAATTATGGTGAATGCATTGTATACATACTTGTATTTGACCTCATGGTTTCTCGGTCTAGAGCTGTTACGGCTCAGTCTCTATCATTTGCCTCAATTGGTCCTTCTCTTTGGATTGCGCTTTCTCTTTCTGTTCGCTCTACACTTCGGTCTGGCAGTCTCTCATCTGCTTTGTCTCATCTCAAAACCTGCTTCTTCTCGCAGGGCCTTGTGCATTGGGAGCGCCTCTGAACGGTTCATCCTACAAGAGGTGCTTTATAGATGTGTAAATACAATACAATAAATAGTATATACTATATAGGCCTATAGGCTACAGGTGACAATTTCGCACGACTTAGAGAAGAAGACTCCATGTGTAGGCTACATTATAATACCTCGTCTCATCATGAATGCATGGCAGAAGTAACGCAATTATTTTAGGCCACGACGGAATATTAAGCCCCACACGCAGCGTCGTCGTTCTACTTGCGCGTCACGCTGTCAACTTAATGATCAATAACAATCAACACAACTCGCCTAGAATAACTCCCTCAACAGACGTCGGAATTCGTTCGTCTCTGTCTTTGTCTTTGTCTCTCTGTCTCTGTCTGTCTCTCTTTGTCTGTATGTCTGTTTCTCTTCTTCTCCCCATATATATAGCCTATATACAATATGCATAATATATACATTCATTCATTCATTCTGAGAATTTATATAGCGCCTCTTCAAGATATCTACTCAGAGGCGCTCTCTGCACTAACTGGCCGAAATGATGTTAAGTTAACAGTCATAGCGAGCGAAAAAATAACATCAAGTTGCAAAACAAAATATAGGCATATACACATAGATATATATATATATATGTGTGATTATTCTCATTGATATGATTATTTATAAGTAAAACCTATATAAAAGACGACAAACATGCAGACGGAAACATAACCAGACGCACAGGATGCAGAGATACAGACAAAAGGAGCAATACAGACAGAAGGAGCAATAACTATAAGCAATACCGTTTTAATGCTTTATTGCTAATTAGCCTCTTTTTTGTTATTCATATATCTCCGTCCGAAATTTTCTTATTATTAGACTATGTCACAGATATTTATTCTGCAATTTCCGCTTATTCTATTTCTGTACTTCCAAAATGGAACGCAGTTTCAACTTCTAGCCTATAGGCTACATGTGGTTTTTCGCTTGTCTCGTATAGAACAAATTGCAGATTCAGTTGCCAACTCATGTGACTTTTAAATATATTACTCTTCCTGTCAATAAATGCAATAGTATATATTATAATATATACATTTGAATATGTTGATATGTAGACCTATGTGCCTATAATTATATCCTTTGTTTTGGCCTTACATTGTCCTATGCGGCGCACAGGCCCGGTCTTACGGCAAGGCGAAAAGGCACCCGCCTTGGGCCTCGCGCATTCAGACTTTCAGAGGTTTCGCCACAAATTTTTACTGCGATATGATTGACAACGCTGACGTAGCTTCGCACTAATACATACTGACAAACATTTTGCCGTTTTAATGTGATAGAGGGTGATAGGCCTATAGGAACAAGCGAACCAGCAGAGTGCAGATAGATGTCTAATAGTGAGTTCTAAGTCTTGTTGAACATGTCAAATTGAATTTGTCCGAAATAAGAAAATATTGTTGTTGATCAAAAAATGGGTTATGATACGATAAGTTGATAACTATAGTTTCTATTATAGCCTATATAGCCTACTCTTAAGATTGTCGCATCAAAAATTTTAATAGAAGTATAGGCCTACATGGTTTGACAGGCTTCTTTCTTCTTGTAACATGACTTTTAGACTGAAAAACCTCTAAAAGTTCCTGCACATTTTAAAATCAAAAACCATATACAGTGTTTGTTATTAAAGTTCATTAATGTCTCGATGTTCAACTTGTCTGATTGATTCCTTAGCGACATTGAAAGGATTACCAAATCGACTGGGAAAATTAACTTAACAATTTTGACAATAAATTGTTGAGAACGATTTTAGCCTAGGCTTACATGATGATCCGAACTATTACCACCGGTATAGGCTATTATATATGGTTAAACTATTGCGGTCCTTGCATCCATCAATTAAAGCTCGCAAGATTTGCTGGTGAATAAAATAGCTCTAGGGGCCTATAAGATCGCGCCCATGCTACTGTCCACAGTGTATACAGTGAATAACACACTTTAAATCAGAAGGATGCTGAAAATGTTTTGACCATTAGCATCCTTATTCAGATGCAGATGATCAAGTAATTAATTAATTAATTAATTATTGCTTTCATGGTAAAAATGCTAGTGCTAAGATGTCTGATAGCCTATGCATTTTCGCTCATTAACTATTTTATATCAATTTAGGGACCAGAATTATTTTTATTAGGCCTATAAGCCCTATAGGCCTATATAGGCTATACAAAGGGTAATGCCAATACCATATTGGCAGGAAATAAACTCTGCAAATTTTGTGTTGGGGACACGTTCATTACTTGTACCCCGCACACCCTAAGGCCGGGTCTGTACATGTATAGCCTACTCTCATTATTGTGTGAAAATCTAGGCATACGAGTAACGGATATTACGCTATATCAGCCAACTGCGAATCTCCGACTGCATGCTTTGTGCAAATTAAATTGGCAAAGATTGCGACATCATGACTCATAGACTGTCACCGGTATCATGTGTTTTGTGTGGGGCCTTGGTTGCCATAATAATAATAATATTATATGGCAGTATAATTATCTATTGAAAGGTCAGTGTTATTACCGACTCTGAGAATCTAATTCTAATTCCACCCACACGGCGTTATACGGTCTATACTCTATCTGGTCTTTTCTAATCATGTAGGCCTACAACAAGTATTATGCTTAAGATATATTATGCATGTACGCATGCGTCCTATACATATGCGATCACATTCCCTCCTCGTCCAGTGGGATATTCCGAATGCGCTTTTGTCACAGACGACAAGCGGAATGCGATTGAGTTGATGCTATAATGCATTAACAAGTCGTCGTCGTCGTCATCGTCATCGTCGTCGTCATCGTCACCGTCGTCGTCATCGTCCTCGTCGTCGTCATCGTCATCGTCATCATCGTCATCGTCATCGTCATCGTCATCGTCATTGTCGTCGTATAGATCCTTACAGACCAAATCTTTGCAGTCGAAACCACATGTCTATAGTATAACAAGCCTATTATAGCCCTATTATGTGGTCGAAACCATAATATATGGTCATTTCACTGCAGAGTAGGCTATACCAAAAAGCGCAGGTGACATGCACTATAATTGCAATCACTGAAAAATAAGACTGCAATCACCGAGTGCCAGGTGACAAAAATATTGCAGCCATTGGGTGTACACAAGTGACAATAAAGTAGGCAGCATAGGCGGAAACCTGGGCGGAGACTTGGGGGGGGGGGGTGGACGAACGAGTGTGGCCGAAGGAAAAACCCGAGATTTTTTTCATCTGGCCGACAAGTCAAAAACATTTTCTACGGCCAAAAAGTCAAGAAATTTTTCTATTTTCGCCGCCAAAAAAGTTGATGACCTTTTTTTTAGTCGTTCGGCCAAAAAGTCAAGGAAATTTTTTTTTCTCACCGCCAAAGTCCCGAAAATGTCCATTTCCACCAGGAAATTTTTTCCCACCTTTCTTTTTAGTCTTCACGCTCAATTATTGGGGGGACCAATGCGTGGGCCGTCCCCCAACACTTTTATTGGGGGGACCGTCCCCCTGTCCCCTCCTAGGTTTCCGCCAATGGTAGGCAGGTCATGATATTATGAGAGCCAGCAAGAGCACTGCGGCTGATTCTTCCTATAGAGCAGACGGAGCGCTGCAGAAGGGCATGCCTATAAAATTAGGAGCAGAGGAATCGGCCTACATTAATTGTGGTTAACCAATAACCTAACGCAGATGTAGAGGTCAGCGCAATTTCATTTCATGCTCTGTTGAACATGCTTTTTGTTGCTCAACCTGCGAAGCATGACGTCGTCTTAGACTTAAGTTTCGCTGACGATAAAATTGGTTCGGAGTAAATGCTCCGCCTTGTCAAGTTACAGTGTAACTTGACTGTTACGTACACAGTCGTACACACTACACAGTCAAATCACGAATTTTTTGTGTCGGTGCAGAATGTCTAAACGAAAGAAATCCAGTCAACGTTTGCCGAGGCACCCGCAGAAATTGTTGCTGGTGGGGGCAAAATACAAAGGTCACGGTTAAAGTCTTTAGTAGGAAGAGAGCTCTTGAAAAGTGCAAAGCAGGAAATCCTGGAAATTATGAACTTATGTGTTTTTCTTATAGGTTTATATTCGTGAATTCTCAGTTTCATTTTGTGTATCGTTTTTAATATAAGGTCTAAGTATAAGTAATTTCTTTAGTGCTAAGAAATATGTTGAAAATCAAATAGTTGTAGCTAAAAAGTAGGTTCCGGAAGAGGTTCTATAATAAGATGACTGAATTCTTGAATGAATAAATGAATGAAAAGTAGATGTAATTAGTTCTCTAGTGTAAAGTGCTCCCTTTCGTCACTTCTATATTGCAATCGTAATTCCTAAACTTCTAAAGCGTCACTTGAAAGCCAATCAAAGGGCACCAGATGATCTGATTGAAAGTTACGCAGGCCGTGAACCCAATGGCCATGGTTACAGTTTTCAGCAGGTGCTTGAAAAATACAAGGCAGAAAATTAAGAATATCTTTATTTTTACAGAGATTTCTAAACGTGAATATTATTTTATGAGTTTCACTTTGTATATTATTAGTATCATTGATGCTTTAATGAGAAGAAACTTCTTAAAAACACAGAAGTAATAGTTAGAAAAATAGGTGTCAATTTTCCAGGGTTGGGGCCCACCATCTTGCCACTATCTGCTGGCGCCCATGAACGTTTACGATTATGGCTCGATGTAATTCATTCACTCATTAATCTATTCAGGCCTTTGAGCCTAGGCCCTATAAGCCTAAGGCCTTTCTGCTATCTCAACAACTGAGCACAATTCACCAAAGTTTGCTAGCATCGAAAATCGTAAACTTAACACAATAAATCGAATTCTCAGGTTTAGTCTAATTTATTCATTGAATTTATATTTCGTCACTTATTTTTTCATGAAAGATCACATAGTTATCATTGTCTACTTTGTTATTTGGGTCTATGTAAATTACGTGAATATCAAATGGGGTGGGGGCATTGGGTGGATGCTCCCCTTGAATCCGGACTTATTAAAAGCGGACTATTCCGAGAAATCTTTTCTTAGCTGCATAAGGAAATATCGTTCTTTCTGTAGAAGATACTTTTACTTTATTTATTTATTAGGCTACAGCAACGGATGCAGCAGTCTATTTTTAGACTTATATGACGGAATAGGAAAGCCAAGTAATTCATTCCTCAGGAAGTCGCGTGTATGATCTGATTGAAAATAATTCAAAACGTGTTTTATTGCTGAAAACCTGTATGAGGACAAGAACTAACTGGCCCGTGCAGACCCCAGGCCTGCATCTTTAGCTGCGTATGTGACGAGTTTGTGTAGAAAGGCAAGAGTCGTTTGCTGAGATAATTTGAAGGCTAACTATTTTAGTGTCATTAAATTAACTGTAGAAAGAGATTGTTAAAAGTCGTCCAGAAACTGACGTTAGGACACAATCATTTTACCAGTCTGAACGTGGAAATGATGGCTCTTCATACGCGGAAATGATAGTTCTTCATATGCGGAAATGATAGTTCTTTATGCGTGGAAATGATAGTTAGTCATGCGTGGAAATGATAGTTCTTCATACGCGGAAATGATAGTTCGTCATGCTTGGAAATGATAGCTCTTCATACGCGGAAATGATAGTTCTTCATACACGGAAATGATAGATAGTTCTTCATACGTGGAAATGATAGTTAACAGATCTTAATATTCATACCTGGTGATTTCGTGAGACCAGCAGCAGATTCCGATGCCACTAATTGTCCGTTCACTTCCGCATTGAAAGGAGACATCCTCCGATCGTCCATCCTATGATGAATCCTCTGTTGCTGTTGCTGTACGGTCGTCTGCTGCTGAAGTTGGGACGACGAAGATGCTAGGACTCGTGAACCGGACCCGATCAACCATGACGCCATCAGCACCGTCACGACGAGTATCCGGCGTCTCCGTCTTGCCAAGAACGCTTTCGGAGCTGTGGTGGCGGAGTCCATCTGGCGACTGTTGTGAGGATGAGGAGCAAGGGAAGCCATCGACCGAGGAGGAGAAGGAGGAGTAGGAGGAGAAGGAGGAGGAGGCAGCGACGGTGGAGGCAGCGACGGTGGAGAGGGACAGAGAGGTGGGGCTGGGCTGGTTACCTTCATCAGACTGAGGCGTCGTAGTCTGGATATTTGTCCACTTAGCAAATGACCATGCATCCAACCAATCAACCAACCAATGCTCCTCCTATATAACAACCACAACAACCTTAGTCACAAAACCCTGCGTCGGCTACTGCAGCTATGCGCTGTCGTTGCCCCTATATTCATCGTCGTCGTCGTCATCGTCGTAGTAGTGGGTGGGGCACACTCATCGTCGTAGCATCAATGCGGAGAAGAAAGTGGAGGAGGAGAAGGAGGTGGAGGAGAAGGAGGAGGAGGCTGGCCAGTAAATCGTCGCAACTGCACCGCAGCAGCTGCTGCAGAAAATTTCGTCGTTGCACCTACGTGGACTGCGGCTGGAGGGCCAGTGCATGGCCTACACGTCACAGCAGCCGCCGCGATGTTTGGGTGTTTGTAGCGGTTGTTGTCTTATGTTTGGCGGGCCACTAAGTGTCTACTTTGCAGTCGCCTCAGCGACGTGTCTCCTCTGATTTACTATCAAGTCATATCGTTGACGATTGAAAATCGCTGCAGCGTGAAACCGCCGTGTCTGAGCTCGACATCAATTAAACATATCTCGCCACGCGCTTTCTTTTGCTCTGCAGCCGTCTTGCCATTGCCAACAAGTAAGAACGGCCAACACGACGCATACGAGTGCTATTTCTGGCATCATCAGACACTTGTGTGGCTACTGAACGCCACTTGTCTGCTTGAGTTGTCCTATTCTGAGATCAAATTACTGATCTTGGTCGTATAAAACAATGTGCACACGTCAGCTGCTTCGCTCTGTTCGCGTCCTTTGCCCTGCAAAGTCTTGTATAAAATTATATCACTCAGCGCATTGGTCATGGTCAATCTACATTTAATTGTTAAGAGTAGGCTAATGAATGTGCTTATGCAGCCCTTTTGCTCATCCTGTAAGGTAGCCTACTAAAAAGGCGCTGTATTATCATGTATCTAAATGCGTAGATATAGCGTGGGCCTACCTACTGCGAGCGTAATTTGAATGTCGGGCATGGAGGCCACAAGACAACAAGTATGCGAATGAACCCATAGTAAGCGCAATAAGAATAACGGGCTGGTTAGGAATAGCAATTACGGAGTTCTACCAAGTCATAATATTAAAGATGAGTCATAGACATTTCCGGCCTTGTTTGATGAAATGACGCGAAAATTAATGCGTATAAAGTGGTCGTGTGTGCTTTTTAGAGTGTGTGTGTACTGTGCTGTGCAAACAATTTTTTTTGTTAGATTGATTTTAAACATAAAAATGCTGATTGATAGAACTGCGGGTGGAGTTTATTGTCGGTCTCTAAAGTATCATTTGTCATTGGATGATTTGACTGTTTGCTAATTAATTAATTACACAAATTGAAATCGACTTAACGCTAGGCTGCACGCTTTAGAAGCAGTTGACATGGTTAGATATAATATAGTCTATAATGGATATTCAGAACACCATTAATTGAGGACAAATTTATGAGGTGGTTGTCGACAATTACATGCAGAAGAGAGTCATATTCCTCAATGAAAACATGGAAATTAACAGAGCAAAGCGACAGTATACAAAATGATGATGATGATGATGATGATGATGATGATGATGATGATGATGATGATGATGATGATGATGATGATGATGATGATGATGATGGTGGTGGTGTTGGTGGTGGTGGTGACTAATGCGAATTTGGAACACAACGGATTGTACAGATGTAGTGAACAGAGCGGTTATAAAATTATACGAACAAGCAGATCCACGCTTGCCTTAAATTGCAATATTTAGGCTATCTCTTAAATATAAACATAAGCCTATCACCTCAGAAAATGATTATGCAAGCACTGTTTGACTATGACCCTCAAGCATACACTACTGCGGCCTTTATTAATTAAACACAATCATAGTAAAGTATCCAAACGAAGTTAACGAACGCTCAGTATAAAGAAATCTCTTATGTATAGCCTACGCTGTAATTGTAACTTCCTCAGCTCCTAGAAATATAATGTAGATTGTAGAACATCTCCTAACCCTATATTATCTGTGGTTATGTGCAGCAACCAGACATTGTTGTGGTATTTGATTTTCACTGATTGAAGGCAGAGAATATAAATCAGTTTCGTGCAATTTTACGGTCCACAGTGACTGTGCATTTTATACCAGCCACCTGTTAAATGCTGCGTGTTTATTATGGATTTGGACCATTGATGATTAATTCATGCAATGAATTGACCTGAAAAGTTCTTTCGACAGAAAATTGAAGAAGTTTGACGCCATATTTATCGCACCTCTAAATAGCCTTAATTAGCATTCAAAATTTTATTAGTTTCCATGAAGTTTATATTAATATTGTTCGCAGTGTTGAACGACTTAATTAGCGTCTTGTCTCGAAAAAGCGACTTGCAATAAATAACTCTCCGTCTTAGTTAAACAATTTAATTATGATTGACAGCAAATTTCATTTAATTTTCTTGTCACTTAATTCTCTCTCTTAGTCTGTTAGTCATGACTGTGTCTTAGTCTGTTAGTCATGACTATGTCTTAGTCTGTTAGTCATGACTATGTCTTAGTCTGTTAGCCATGACTCTGTCTTAGTAGGTTAGTCATGACTCTGTCTTAGTCTGTTAGCCATGACTCTGTCTTAGTCTGTTAGTCATGACTCCATCTTAGTCTGTTAGTCATGACTCCGTCTTAGTCTGTTAGTCATGACTCCGTCTTAGTCTGTTAGTCATGACTCCGTCTTAGTCTGTTAGTCATGACTCCGTCTTAGTCTGTTAGTCATGACTCTGTCTTAGTCTGTTAGTCATGACTCCGTCTTAGTCTGTTAGTCATGACTCCGTCTTAGTCTGTTAGTCATGACTCCGTCTTAGTCTGTTAGTCATGACTCCATCTTAGTCTGTTAGTCATGACTCCGTCTTAGTCTGTTAGTCATGACTCCGTCTTAGTCTGTTAGTCATGACTCCGTCTTAGTCTGTTAGTCATGACTCTGTCTTAGTCTGTTAGTCATGACTCTGTCTTAGTCTGCTAGTCATGACTCTGTACGTCTTAGTCTGCTAGTCATGACTCCGTCTTAGTCTGTTAGTCATGACTCCGTCTTAGTCTGTTAGTCATGACTCTGTCTTAGTCTGTTAGTCATGACTCTGTCTTAGTCTGCTAGTCATGACTCTGTCTTAGTCTGTTAGTCATGACTCTGTCTTATAGGCTAATAGTCTGTTAGTCTTGACTCTGTCTTAGTCTGCTAGTCATGACTCTGTCTTATAGGCTAATAGTCTGTTAGCCATGACGCTGTCTGAGTGTGCACATGTGACATGTCGCCAAGAAAATAAAATTCATAAAATTTCGAGGAGGATTTGACTGATAACTAGTTGGAGGCAGTATATAGAAATAATGCCGGATTTTACGCCAACAAGACCAATGTTTGCATTATCGTCCTATCGTTGACAGAGTCGTCTATATATGTCTAGAAAAACGATAGGTTACGCGAACGGTGGACTAGTGTACAGTAGGCTGTATATATATATATGACAACAATTAGCACCGTAAACTTAGAAGGCTATAATATTATTTTATCCATCCTAAAAACTCCTCGAAGGCTCGAAGTGCCGAGTCTGCAATTGCTCGTTTCAAAACCATTCACTAAAAGTTACTTTTTTTAGTTAGCTGAGTCTAAATTTTCATTCACTATTTGTAAAATTTGATCAATGTTCCTATGATGATCAATGGTCCCTGTGATCAAACGTTGTATGACCAATAGCCCTATGATCAATGGTCCTGTGATCAACGGTCTCTAATTTATGATGGGTACCAGTAATCAAAAACTAATCATGCATGGTTCACACGCTAAGCTACCCTTGCAACGGTAGAAAGCTATTTAAGTAACGCGAGTAGGCCCTAAGACTAAGCTCTCAGGTTCTGAAGTATAAGGACCCGTTACAAGATTATTTGTTATTGCTATCACCGTAATCTTGACATTTCGCAAGCGCTGTCTAAAAGCGAAACGCAGTGCATGGGTGTACTAAGGGTGTAGGCTTATGCTACATGTTCAACCCCCTCCAAATGAATATTTGCGAAAAATACGTAACTTTCAAACACTGACAGTTGATCTGCGACCATCTCAATAGAGAAACACCGAAGTGGAATCTCACAATTGTTTCCTTGCTACGCCCATGCACAGGGCGCCAACTCCTTCATGTTCCCTTACTAACTTACCACAGTTGTTTAGTGGTGTCTGACGCTAACGAGGTATAGGTCCCTAAGTATTTTCAACGTTCCCAACTACAACTAGCAGTAACATAGTGTTTGCACGCTGCATAATTATAATAGACTCTATAGGCCTACTGTATAGTGTGCCTGAAATCTTATTAAAAACGCAATTTATAGGTCTAATTAACAGTGGTTGGACCCTATAGTAGGCAAATGATCCCATATCATACGCGTCTTTCAGCTGATTAGATGAATGTTCAGTAGAAAAACTTAGTTAGGCCTATAAATAGAGGAGGAGTATAGCTGTGAGGATTGGGCTACAAAGTTAATCATCGAGCGGAATAATCTGGTGACCTTTCGTGCTGCTCTCCATAGAGTTTCCTATAATTATACGCAGCTTCTTCTTCCATCGGATTAACGTCCGATGCACAAAGAAAGGGTGTCGCAATATCTCACAGCAGTTTATGGGAACGAGCGTGCGTGCACCAGCCTCAAAAATGACCCACTATAATTAATCCGAACATCCATCCATCCACAAATCCATACTAAGGCGTGTACACCCGTTCTTCCATCTGTATCTGCATCTATACACTTTCATGAGTTTTCCTTACGATTTTTAAAGACGTTCAACCTTTGGTTCGTACTTCAATCCATATTCACTTTTCGATAACATGGGGCGAACAAATTTTTCATTTATTCAAATGTCCATCAGTTCTCTCATCCATTCGTTTCAAAACTCACGTGTCACCGATGTGTTCATCCATGTTCCTTATCCATTCAAATTTCAGTTAATCAAATATCTACTTCTGTTCTATGCTTTGTATTGTGCTGTAATCATAATTATTAATATGTATCTAATACTGTCGTGGAATTACGTGATACATTTGTACGGAAGACCAACTTACAGTAGGCTATAGACTATTTTTTATAGTCGTCCTATATGCTTTAAGAAATGCAGAGATGCTGAATCAATGTAGGAATTTTTGTCTTTAGTTTCAACTTATTGGAAATCTGAAATTTTAGTATACATGTTCAGACGACTGGAAATGTAGAATTTTAATCTTTAGGTTCAAATGAAGTTACTTTATGATATTAACCATGCGTCTTCCAATTTCGACTGCAGGAAACGTTTCGTGTGTCACGTCAAACACAACAACGTCTCGCAGGCTACTTTGTCTACATCGCTAGAATTGCGGATGGAAGAAAGAGGGAACGATCGAGAAGGGCACAGAGCCACATACAATGAACGATTATTAGATGCCAGTGGAAAGAGGAGAAAGAGAACTGGCAGAAGATGGCTTAAGAAAAAAGGAAACATGGAAGAGAACGACAGATGAGTGATTTTTTGGCAAGGTTATAGACTTAGGCTATAGGCCCTATAGTCACTGCCCTATACAATTATACATGGACAACTGATAGCCTGATAGAATCGAGTGTCTTGTAACAACGTATGGGACATCGTTGTGGTCGTCTACCGTCAGATAGTAATGGACCTAATTGTTATGGTTTCTTATGGTCTCAGGCGACATGATTTTTAACACCCTAATTATAATGGCTCTTATTAGGGACATGCAATAGCTGCAGCATGCAACCACTGCTCTTTGATCCTTAATTGTTAAGCGATAGAAAAAGCACTTTTTGCTGAAACAACATCGCTCTTTTATCTGGATGGCACTTGCTTGCTTCAAGGACTGAGGAGGGACGGGTGAATTCAATGCGGCCACATAGGCCACATATAGCGATATAGGTGACATACACAGGCCGCATAGGCCTACCCCGAAATCAGACTGGCACACCGTCCATTTAGGTAGTCCTTGCCAAGACATTAGGTCTAATTGTACGCCTTACAAACACAGCTGTTAATTAATGGTAACTTCGGAATTAGTGAAAGAGAAAGTTTAATTATTTTACGAAGATATTATATTGAGCTTGAAAGCGATCGAAGTTCTACGGTTCCACCGTTGTTTGGATTTGAAACCGATCACTTAGCCTACTTATCGCTGGCCTATACAATCATGTAGCTACTTCAGTTATAGCAGAGAGTTATTGGCTGCGTCCCAGGAAACTCTATTGCGGAGAGCCTTCGGGTTGCGGTTCAATACCTGATGCATGCTTATTCCAGATAGTTTCTTTAAATCTCGGATTACACGGTCCGTGCACGAGGACTTGGATGGCGTTGATATCAATCGAAACGGACAGCGGTGGTGCATGAAGACAGTATCTCAACCAATCGATTCATTGTAAGAAAATTAGCGACTCATACGGTCGCTAACGTAGGCTATAAATTACAGACCTCGAAATTTTCAGGCTACTCCTGAGCCTCACAACTGCCATGTCCCTTATGAAGTAACGGCTGAAATTCAATCTTCCGTCTGATGGTATACATGTAGTTCGGCGTTGTTGAGTAACACTGAGGCGCGTTTCTTATAAATTATTATCATGCTGCGGTCTGTTGATGTCGCCTGAATAATTCACGACTGCATTATCTGTCGGATTACAGTTTGGCGAGTTATTATGAGAATGCTGCTTTGCCGACTTAGACTTGACTGATGGCGCACACCACTGCACGTGTGTGACACCTCCAGTGGCAATCACCCGAACACTGCTCCCGGGTTGAGTCGCTGCAGTGCGAGGTTAGAAAGAAGCGGATAAATCCAAAGATGGCAAGAAAATTAACACCTGTAGGGCCTACGTCGCCCTACGACATTAGCCTATATTTCTACTGAGTATTGTAGTAGGAATGTGTTGTATGTAGAGTAGGCTACAATTATATCAAGATACCGAAACATTATTTATGGGTCTAAGTCTAGATGAGCTGCGAGGACAGCGCGGTAGGCCTAGGTGAGTGAAAGGCATAGGCGTTCGGGAGATTTCATCAGTGGGGGATGAGGCAAAGATTTTACTTCTGCCCGAAAAATAAATCTTGTGGTGGGATTCCCACAGACAAAAAAGTTGACGACCTTTTTTAGTCATCGAGTTGAAATGCCGGGAAAAATAGCCTACTATTTTTTCCAGACAAAAAAGTTAACGACCTTTTTTTAGTCATCGGGTTGAAGTGTCTTGAAAAATACTATATTTTCATATTTTCCCGGGTCTGCTTACCCGAAAAAGCAGACTTTCCCGAAATGGGGGTGGCATTTGCCCCCTCTGGACCTCCGCCTCGTACGCCTATGGTGAAAGGATTCCGGCCAGAGCCGAAATTTTATAACTGAAATATAGCCTATAGACCAGCGGTTCCCAACCCGTGGCCCGCGGGCCAAAAGTGGCCCGCCAGGCCTAAAAAAATGGCCCGCCAGGCCTAAAAAATGGCCCTCATCTCTCGAAGAATTAACAAAAATATAAAAAAATTGACAATTTTGACAGGATATAACACGTAATTATTTTCTATTACAAATTATTTTATTTTGACGTCTATAAATACCATCAAAATTCTATTTTTGAATCAATTAGGCCTATAACAATTTTATATGCTTTTAGTAAGAAAATTTTAGCACTCCGGCCCCCTAATGTCCTTTAATTAAGAAAAAGTGGCCCGCTAGTCCTATAACTTAGAAAAAGTGGCCCTAAGGTGAAAAAAGGTTGGGAACCACTGCTATAGACCTATAGTGCAAATTTTATGTGGAATACAGCGAAAGAATATCTTACAATTTTAAAGGTAGTCTAAACAGCCTTCGTAAAAAACTAAATCTTCATCATAGATCTCGTATCAGATTCAGCTGCAACGCATCTTTGCCTACACCATTGTGTCGGCGGTTGCAACCGGACATAAACGTCTAATCTAATAATGGCACATTTTCTACATCATAAGCAGCCTATAAATATCGCTTTAATCGGATTAGGGGATCAAGGAATCAAGGGGCAATATAGGGCTGAACAAGAACTCGTACGTTTGTATCCATCGAACATCGACGTGTAATCGTATTAGACGCGAATAATGCTATCGTTCTCGTCTTAAGCGCTAATTTCGTCTGCAGAGCTGTCGGAAAAAAACATCTGTGCTGTTGGTTGCAAGGCAATCGGACGACGTGACAACTGTCCGTGTTAAGAGCCTCTGAGGTTTCGTGCTTTGTGATCAGAGTGGAGACTCGGTCTTCATGCGACCTGTGAATTGAGCAGCTATATTTAAGGAAGATGGATGGACCAATCGGGACATTCGATCAAAATAGTAAGAATGATGCGACGACAACGATTCCTCTGCCCCCCCCCTATAGTATGAGAGTCGTCTCTATGCCTTACCGTATACACACATGTATAGGTCTGTTGGCAATACGCCATAGGTTGGCCGTATTTAAGCCTAATGCATACACGAGTGAGAAAAGTGTCGATCATAATTTTTATTATCGTTTTTCGTTCGTGCTCCTGTGATGTCTATACTGTCACTACTGTGTAATCTTTTGGTTAATAACATTTATTTAACGACGCTTTCATTTCGGCGATGATTGGCATCTGTGTAATCTTTGAAATCGGGATCCGATTTATACACACACACACACACACGCAGTTTGCGCGCTCGCTCGCACACACACACACACACACACACACACACAAACACACACACACACAAACACACACACATATACACACACACTACAACAACTAATGTTATTGTGGTTCGTCTCGAAACTGCACACTATGCAACTCAGATGCAGGCCTATGTCTATAGCGGATAATAGCCAGAACCTATAAAATAGGATAGGCTATTCTTTGTGCGAGATTCATGTAGCCTACACCAGTGATTTAAGGGAAATGGTTATCCAGATAGATACAGACAGATGCGTGCTGATAGAGCGATTGATAGTGCGCCACATGACGATTAATTGATTATATAATTATAGACCTACGTTCTTTACCAAATTAAAGGTAATTACGCTGGCCTCTTTACCACCCGGGATGAGACGGGTAGCCTATAAGGTGATTTCTCGCTACTTTTCTCATATAGACTATTATTATGGGTATAAGAAACTTGTCATTGATGTCTGTACCTACTCAAGGGCACGAGGGCGATACGAATCTGCGACCCTCTGGTTACAAGACGCGGGCAATTATACCGCTCCACAATCGTCGCATTCCGCTAATTTAGATACATGTACAAAGAAAAGAGGAGATTTATGATCGGAACGGTTGTCCTTGTCAGATCAGTCAAACGATCGCGCTTGTATAATATTCGACCCACGCACTTGTGTTTGCTGGCCACAAACACCATCCATCACGACACGTATACATGCAGCAGCAGCAGCAGCAGCATCAGCAGCAGCAGCAGCAGCAGACGAGCGTTGTTCTGTGTGAAGGGTTAACAGCCGATGTAAGAACACACGCTGACGATGCTGTCGCCATAAACTCGTCGATTTATTTTTTCCTTTGCATGCAATCAGATAAGCTCCGTCATCTTTTATTCTCTTAATCTCTCTCTCTTCGCATATACATGAAACAATACTTCCACGCTGTTCTACTTCGATTGTCGTTTCTTCGCTCTTGCATTCTTTCAATCGCAGTAAGAATTGCGCTGAAGAATGATAAATTTCTCTTTCTCCATCCCGCTGGTTCATGCTAGGCCTATAGGCCTATATAGGCCTATCCTTATACATTGTTTGGGTATATATTGTTTATAGGATTTTCTTCCATGCCTGACAACTTTATAAGTTTCTAGGAACTGCAGCTGCAACCTTCTCCGAATCTCGCTAAACTGGGACAGTCCATCAAATGCAGATGATCGTCTTTTGGACGGCGGCAGTAACTGTCGAACATCGTCACCTATTCTCTGAGAAGAAGTTGGAGGACGAAGAAGCAGAAGGAGGAAAAGGATGGAGAGCAGGAGGAAAAGGATGGAGAGCAGGAGGAGGAGGAGAATGGCGAGTACACTTTGACCTTAAGGCCTCCAGAAGTTGCATCTATAGACGAAGGAAAGGCTATAAGGGTGGTGGGTGGGGGGGGGGGCATAAGTCCGTTCCCAGGCGGCGACCATGCATATGCGACGAGAGAGCGTGCACCGCTGGAAAAGACTGGCGACATTCGCTAAGCACTCTGCTTGTCGTCTGCAATAAGCGGATGCGCAGACTGAACAGACAGCTCAGTAGACAATACCTATAGACTAGTTATATAGAGTCAGAGTCTAATTACATGTACATGTATACGCTGCTGTAGTTGTAGTGTTTGCTTTGTGGTCGTTTCGTTGGACAAATTCGTCGGACTCTGCACACGATTAAATCAACGCGAAACGACAGATGCCGTACGTACGCAAGGGACGACTGGTCAACTACACGTATACATGTATACATGTATTGTATAGATTGCATACACACAGCAGATCCTCATTAAGAAGCACTTCGTTGAATCGTTGCCTGTATACTCTAAAGTAAAAGTCCGGATGGACCGAGAGGATCCACTACTACTACTGCTGCTGCCGCTGCCGCTGCCGCCGCCGCCGCCGCCACCACCACCACCACCACCACCACCGAACGTATATAAATATAGGCCTAATTAATAGCCTAACGAAGTTTAGTCAAACATGAAATATATAATGAAATGAAAAATTAACTTGATGTAACTTCTAACTTCTAAGAAGTGAATATGAAAGCAAAGTATATAGCCTAGTAGAAGAATTTTAGCTGAAAAATCATCAATCGACTCAACAAATTATTACAAGTTAGAGACTTGGCAGAGTTGTTAAGTACACCCAACTGACGAAAATACCAAAAGTCCCCATAAATCCGAGCTGTGCTCGAGCCGCCATCTTGGAAAATGCCGGACTAAATTGGGTCTTGTGGCAATAACTCCAGAACCGTCACAGCTACAAAGAAATATAAAAGAACAAAAATGATCCTCATTAAAAGGCAAAGAAGTTTGGTATACAAGATTTGTTTCTAGGATAAAAAATAAAAATGTTAGGGCTAGGTTTAGGTTGATCTTAAATCATCATTTGCAGCACAGTATTTCCATATATTCTTCCCGCCATAAAACTTTGCATGTGGCATTGACATACATAATGATGACTACTTTATCGTATGTAACATTTTTATTTTTAATCCTAGAAACAAATGTTATATACGAAACTTAATTGTCTTTAAATGAGGATCATTTCTGCCATTTTATATTTCTTAGTAGCTGTGACGGTTCTTGAGTTATTACCAAAAAACAGAAAATAGGCCGCCATTTTCCAAGATGGCGGCTCGAGCACAGCTCGGATTTATGGGGACTTTTGGTATTTTTGTCAGTGGGGTGTACCTAACAACTCTACCAAGTCTCTAACTTGTAATAATTTGTTGAGTCGATTTTCCTAAAATTCTTCCACTAATACGCTAGAAAAAGAAGTGGGCCTAGGCCCTAGGCCTCCTAGGTGAAAAATTTTTAAATTTTTTTTACAGTTGGCGTTTCACGCTTTTTTAATGCATCAGCTATTCACGAATGAAATTTTCATCTAGCGCGCATTAAGACCACTCTACATTAGAAGAGTAAAATTTGCATTATCATAAAAGTTTGGCCTAAAATTCGAAGGTTATGTTATCTGCCTTTGCCTCCGCATGTCGCAAACAGCGACTATATTGCCATAGCAACAGTGATCGATGGACGAAACACGT
Organism: Lumbricus rubellus; assembly: GCA_945859605.1. NCBI lineage: Eukaryota > Metazoa > Annelida > Clitellata > Crassiclitellata > Lumbricidae > Lumbricus > Lumbricus rubellus. The sequence continues at coordinate 45,527,624 of OX243811.1, read as the reverse complement.
GCAACATCATCTCCAACATTATGACGTAATAAATTAAGCTTAATGTAGATTTCCCCAACGAAGTCCAAGCTGACGTCATTTACATTTTGGGACCGCATAATTATACATGTAGACGCAATTTTTGTGGACGAGGAATAATGTCATCTAACATGTATTATTAATTTCGTGGATTTTCTGTGTTGCTTTAGGAACCTTTGCATGACTGTCTGAAAGGATTGACCTATAGCTGAGAGGATATATTGACCTGAGGAGAATTGGCCCGAGGGATTGTGATGAGTGACGGGTTGTGTGGCCTTGTGTTGTTTTTGTTGTTGTGGTGTGTTTGTAGTTTATTTGTATTAGTACCTGCCGGGCCTCTGGCGTGGCGTAAAACCCCGTAAGCTCCTCGCAAAAGGCAGGAGGGCCTCTGGCGCGGATGCCACGGCTTAAAATCCCGCAAGCCCATTATTATTAATTTTAAATTTATTTTTTATTTATGTGCTGTGCGTTGTTGAGCCGAGGGATGAGAAGGGAGATGAATGGGCGAAATGATTAGAGGGATGTGGTGGACGTGGAGACTTGCGAGTGACGTGGTGCCAGATCTCAGTGGGCCATCGAAACACGGCATCAAGAGGACAACCTCAACTCAATCGACAACGAGTCTGACGCTGATTCGACTTGGCACAAAAACTCTTCAATATATTATAAATTTAAACAGTTTTTGCTAATACAATCGATTGACAGTGTGGGGCGATCGACTTTACAATAAAGCAAGAGCTATTTGTATTTTCTGTGTCGCGTCTTTCAGACTGTTCTTAACTTTGATTATCGCATTCGCCTCTGCCATAAGAATCGAATAATAATTATGTCGAAGTAGGTGAGCAAGTAAGAATGAAGGAACCAAAGTTCTGATAAGCAGATTGTCAAATCTCTACTACTAATCCTGACTCTTACTTAATTCTACACTGGGAACATCAATACGAGCAGACGGAGCAGTATAACTTCAGTGATTGAAACCAAACTGTGAAAGAGCTAAATATAAAAGCTATAGAAACTAACAGTGCTGATTATGGTAGGCTAAATTACCAGGGAGTCCAGAGCCAGGATTTAATTTTTTTATTTGGGTGTGTGGGTGTTTACTCGACCATGACCAAAACTACACACAACTGAATCAACTGACTAATAGGCTTGGAGAAGAGTCATGAGCTCTCGTAGCAGGTTCTGGATGGCCAATACATTAGGCTACACACTGTATTTCCTATATCATATGCTAGTAAATGCGTTATTTCATTTTTACATTGCTTCATTTCAAACACCCAAAACATTCCGTAAGCTACGGCCTTGCAATCAGAGTCTGATTCTGTAGTCAAAGGACTAGAGTGCATGCACAGAGTCACACATTATGGCAAGAGTTAAACAACTGGATAACCATTCCTTAAAAATTGTAAGTCTCTACAAACAATTGGCTATCTCACAATGTACACAAAGATTTCAACCCAAGGAAAAATTGCAAATGGCAATCTACCACAGCATGAACTGACACAATTTTAAAAGAATGAACCAGCAGTGCCGGGAAATGACCCATAATCACATGGAATTATTTAGAGGCATAAAAATATTTGTCATTACAAACACTGTCTACACAACTGTGTCTTAGTTTAAAATGAAGGCAAACCAAAAATGTTTCTGTTGCAGTTAAATATATTATAATAATATTATTGTTATATGCAGGACTCTTCTGGGATCAGTCTTTACAGAGGTAAGCAAATATTCAACTGTTTGTAGGAATGCAAACCATGAAGACAGTTGTCCAAGTCAATGAGCAGTTATTTACATTTACTGCTGCTACAACATTTTAAAAATGTCATTTTCTGGAAAAATTTAACACGAAACATTTCAACAAAATACATATTTATACATCTGGAAGCCTCCAAAAGAGTTATTACAATGTACGTATTGAAAAGCTTTACTCATGATACAAAACGTTTTTCGCACATTCAACACCAGAGAAGGATTAGTGATTTTCTGCTAACACGAACAAAAGAAATCGGAAGCTGCAGGTCTTATAATTCATATTTAGTAGTAACTTTAATATGGAAATATGATTGCCGCTAACATTGCAAAACGAATATATAACTCTGCACAAGAATCCTGAGATCATGTTGCACCGGTCTAAATTTGAACAGTTCACAGTTCAGCAGATAATACTCATTTCTATAGATGGGCAAGATCATTGAACACGTCGCTCACAAGTACTTGAAGATGAATACCTAGGTGCAGTCAATCTGCAAATGATATTAAGTGCAAATTCTTCATACTTAGGACCAGTTTCAGCTATCAGTTATATAGTAGGGTCCATATTTATTTATTTTATATAGCACCAGCACATCATATGACAGATGGCACTAGGCAATAGCACAGTGAGAATGTTTCACTCTAATACATGGTCCGAATCATCTGCGAAGACCGTTGACCTTGCATACACCATGAACCTATATTACAAGATAAGCTCTCAACCATCCAGCAACCATTCATTGCAACTCATCAGGTCACACAAACTGTTGCTTGTGAATATTTTGAGGTAGCAACTGCAGTGATCAATGTGCGTCATTTAAAATCATTTCACCGCTGCACATAAGTACTGGAATGCTCTGAGCACCAAGCACAAAATGAATTATGGAAACACATGACCAGTATCAATAGACCTGTACTATTTGCAAAGAACTCAAACTCTACTAAGTTGATAGCAACATTTGACATAATAAAGGAAATGCTATTGGCAAACAAATTTTCTGAAGAATATTTAACAGACTGTCAATGACAGAAATGGCAAACACACAGACAAAAACAAACATCATAGTAATTCAATTTACAAAATGTCTAATTTGCTTTTGTAATAGTTTCTATATTTTGGAAAATAATGAAATAGTCTTACAACTGTTGCAGTAAAAACTACTAACAGAACATATTTTCCAACGTCATACAACTCCAACATTGGTAATGTAATATATAACAATACTCATCTTAACATCGTAGTATCAATGCAGTAGAAAAAAGCTGCTCAGTAAAGAATTGTTAAAATGCAGCTGCAGAAATTTAACAGCTTTTGCATAAACTATGGAATTGAAATCAGTGATTATTTGATTGCAAAGTCAAGCTATTAAGCCATTTTACGCATGTCAATAATATAAAAAGAATTGTGCATGGCTGACAATCCTGATTCATATCAACATTTTACAATTCTATATCTACACGACGTACACGCGCACTATTTGTTTTCTTCTTTCCATCAACTCTACGCCTTCATTCATTCATCCACCTTCTTATGTACTTTATACATTTATATAATTCAAACAATTTGGTTGTAGGCCAATCTGTTTAAATACTGCTTCTTACTGCACAGCTCTCCTGCTGGTGCTTCATTTTATAGAGCCAGCTCTTATATGACTACTTTAACACAGTAGACATGAGCACTGCTCCATGATGAGCCCTACTCCAATCATATTATCAGACATCAGTAAGACTTACTAATTTCATCATATCTTTAAAGTAATCACTCATGAATACTCCGAATTAAAACTGACTTCGTTAACTCACGTTGACTCTAATAACATCACTGGTTAAATTAATACAGAATGTATGTGTACGGCATGTGCGTGCGTGCATTGCTGCATGTTGAATGCAGATCACATGATCGGCATGGACAGAATGTCCATGTGCAGTCGTTTGATGTGGTCAGTCAGCGTCTTCTTGTAGACATAAGCGTGTCCGCATATCGGACATTTGAACTCCTTGACCTGAGTGTGGGTGGCCATGTGACCACGCAGCTGGGTCGTGCCCGAGCAGCCTTTGCCGCAGTGTGGGCAATTGTACTGGTAGATACCGTCGTGCAGTTTCTCGTGGAGGTTGCGTCCTTGGACTGTCGTGAACGATTTGTTACACTTGGAGCATCTGTGAGGTCGCGCTGGGCTGGTGGACTGATGGCCTGTCCTGCTGCTCAGGTCATCGCTGCTCACTGGTGGCATTGCCATGGAAGAATTTGACTGGAAAAAAGAGGAGACTAATTAGCGTCAGTCATCTTATAAGTTTACGCTATAAACATATTTGAATTCTTAAATGAAGCTGCATATACATGTAAATCAATTCCTGAATTTTGAAAAAATTTAATCATAGAGCTATATAGTGCATATGGTAATGTGAAAACCAGCCAGAAAGATGTTTTCACAATAACTGGCTACATTAATATAATTAAAACCTACACAATTTAAAAGGCACACAGAAAAAATAGGGGATGCAGTTTGTCAAATAGAGAGACATTTTTACTCTCACTATCAAACAAACTTTTTAAAAATCCTTACTACATCCTGCAACATTAGGAATTAAATAAAGCATCAATAAATTTCGTCTACAAGAATCTGAAATTTTTTATTAATATTTAAATGCTACATAACGAGGAAAATGGCTTCGAAGTAACGAGTGGCAGCAGCACAAAAGACACTGCAATAATGAATTGAGGTCACAGATGCTCCAAGTTGAAAAGAGACGAACAAGTCATTTGAAATAAACTTAAATACTGCATTCAAAAGCGCTACGTTATTACACCAGCGTGAGTGCACACACAGAGAGCACCAAATACATCTGTATAAAACGAATATTTTAAATTTACTTTTGGTGTACCAAGCTTAAGCATTCCCGCTGATAACCAATGTAGAAATCACAGATTAAGGAAAGCACATGTGTAATGATGTAGTTCAACATCTACTACTTATGTCTGAAAAGTTATTCAACAATACCTCCAGAGAGTTCTGTCTAGAAGTTGAATAATTATTTGCTAAAAGACACTAAAAGTTGACACTAGTCAAGAAATGTCTTTTGCTTTGTTGTTTGGTCTGGTGCCATAATGAATTGCCATTTAAAACGGCATAGGAAATTAAACCCTAAAAAAGGTCAGCCAACGAACTCTTTCCCCCCCCCCCATTGTCACCAACAAATGACAGAAAATTATCAAGTGGCAACAGTCACTGCAGGTTCATTCATAAATCATATAGGCCATAGTTGTAAAAAACGTTTTTTTCCGTTTTTTATTCTCTCCCAAAAAACGTCGTTTTTTTCGTTTTTTATTTTTCCCATCGTTTTTTATCGTTTTTTATTATTTCTTTATCTTTATTTATTCATTTACTTTCTGTTATTATTTCACTTAATTTTAATTTTTTCTGATATTCCTTATGTTTTCCGCCAACTCTCAAGGATTCAGCTAACTAAAGTCATTATTTCATCGTTTAACATCATCATTTAAGAGATAGCCTAGCCTGAGTGTAGTAGGTTCCTAATCAAGGTTTTCAAGGGTAAAATGCGGTTTTAGATGTAGCAAAGTCTAATTATTTTCCGTTTCCGTTTTTTATCGTTTTTTTGTCGTTTTTTATTTTTTTGAAAAAAACGTCGTTTTTTACCGTTTTTTATTTTATTTTCATCGTTTTTTTACATCTATGATATAGGCCATTCCAGGTAACGCATCACAACATAAAACCATGAATTTCAGAAATACATGTAGCACATAAACAAAGCTGAAAGTTTTGCTGCAACTGGAAGGAGAAGTGGCAGCAAACATAGGCGCAACCACCCTATGGGACCCACGGGACGCGTCCCCCCAACTTTTGAGTGGTCCCTAACTTTATTATTATGGTCCCCCCAAGTTTTAGGACATGATTCATTATGGTCCCCCCAACTTTTAGGACGTGATTTCACCTATGGCAGCAAAGCGAGTACTTTAAGGTCTGTGTGATAGCAAGGCAACAATCTTACCAGCTGAGTCACAACGTATAAATAAAAGTCTTAAAATGTTGGTCAGTTAACCATCATATCAATATCAGTTCCTTTAACACTTTATTGACGAGAGTGAACTAAAAGAGACTGGGAACAAATGCAGCTTGTCATTTAAGCATCAACCAAGAAGCAATGATCATTCAATGCAACACCAAATGTGACAAGAACATTTTATTTGAACAAACTTATCCACAAGAACAATTTATACACACGATATTTCACAACGGAAAAGTTGTCTTTCAGTTTATAGTCAGAAAATTTTCAGATTCAGTATAAGAGTATCCAGGCAAACAGTTCTAAAGAAAAACTGTTGAGCATGTATCAAATATAAAGTAGTTTAACTGTACTGGCAGTATCAGAGAGTTACTTTTCAAAAGCAGAGCTCTAGTTACAGTAATTAGTTACTGGAAAAGAAATGGTAAAGTTCTAGTTACCTAAAAATAGTCAGTTTAAAAAGTACAGTTACTAGCAACTGATTACAATGACAAACTGAGAACACGTTAACTTAAATTAATAACAGACAACTGCTAAATAATTAGTAAACATGGCAATGGTAATTCGTACAGCCTCAGATAATTAGAAACACCGAAAAATATTGAAAGACAAACTTACTAATTAACTTTTATGCTTCAGTAGTTGGTTTTTAGAAAGCAACTGTCAAAATTATTTCACAAAGAAGATTCTTTTCTGAGATTAGTGAAGTTTTAGTTTAACATTCATACAATATTCCAATTTTAACCAAAGCTGAATTGCACAAACTATGGTCCAATATCATATCTGAAGCTGATGAACGACATTCAAGTGGTATTTAAGCTTCTGTTTAAATGCGTACTGATTGCCGCACAATTGGCACACAAACTCCTTAATTCCGGTATGCTTAACTAGATGTCCTCGCAGATTGTTAGTGGCCGCAAAACGCTTTCCACAGTAAGGACACTCGTATCTGTAGTTACACGCTGGAACTCCTTGTACAGTCTGCGATCGTGAGCGATCAACGTTAGTTGTCTCAAGATTCGCACCATTCCGTTGGCGCTGACGGATCGTCGTCGGCAGATGGCGCTGATGGTGGTGAGACACTCGTTGGTCCAACTGCTCATCTGACTGATGATGGGTAATCAAACCAGCTGAATGCTGTTCCTTTGGCTGTAGCAATCAAAGACTAAAATATCTCAGGTTACATATGGTAAAATAAACCAGACTGATGACAAAATGGCAAACACCAAGAAGCACAATTGAGCCAGATGACAAATTGCACATACAAAATATTGTATGTAAAAGTATAAATTACAGAGGAACAGTAATTGACAGAAGCTTCTAAAGATTAGTCACCTTTTTACAGTAAAATTATTCTTCTCTAGTAATTTACATTTTAAATTTTTTTATTTTGAAGCAATTGTACTAAATTGATGAACAAATTTAATGACTTGCACATTTCACACAATGTTCAGTAGCCAACTCAGCTATATAAATGAGAACATTGACTGTACACCATTGGTTAGGCGTAAAAAAAAATGTTGTGTTTCCGGTAACCCGACCGACCCATTTTTACGGCCGCGACCCAAAAATGTTTGTAAAAAGTTTTTATTAAAATTTTTTTTTTTTATAAATTTTTTTTTCAAAAAAATTTTTAATTTGTTTTCAAAAAATATTTTTTTAACATTTGTATTGACATAACATAAGAGACGTCAACAAAATGAAATTAATAGGACTGTTTCTAGAGCAGTTTTAGGTGCAGACAGTCGGGAAATAGGCAATTTATACTTGCTTAGAACACATACTTTGTTTCTGCGTGTAAAAAAGACTAGTGGGGTGTACGTTTTCGGATAGTCACTGCATAAAAATATTTTACAAAATAAAAATATTTTCCGACCTACCTACCCAATTTTTTTTAGCTCTGTTACCGGAAACACAACATTTTTTTTAGGCCTTAGAAGACGACATGGCAAAGAAGAGGACACAGCCTGATATGCCAAGTCTAAGAAAATGAAGTTGTTAACACTTTATACCCAAAGCAGACAAGGGTGTGAACTGTGAAGTTAGCTTAAAGCACTGCTCTTCCTCTTCTTCTTCTTCAGTAGATTGGGATATACATCTGCAGAATACATACTACATAGGTGGTTCTTTTTGCATGCAAACACGGTCATTACGTTCTTACCAACAGCAATCTTTCACTTTCAAACAAATCAATCTTTGTCCAGACTCTATTGTTTAATAAGTGGCAACTTGTGTGGCTTTGTGGGCAAGTAAATCATAAGTCAAGTAGCTGAAGGTCAAGTCAGCAAGTACAACAACCAGTCTAGGCTAATAAATCGGTCAAGGTGATCACTGCTGTGCATGTCCTAGCAATCGCCCGATAACCAAGATGTACTTTGTCTGAAGCAAAGAGCAATTGAAAATAAGAATGCAATGCAAAAGGATGGCTCAATAACATACTTCAATATTTCATGGATGGCAAAAGATGCTTCAATAATCCAATATTTCAATCATTTTGTCGTGGATAGCAGACACAAACAGCTGCAGTTGTTTTGGTAGCCAGCCAAATAGATCATGATCCTAAGTGACAATAATTCCACCTTAATTGTTTAGCAGATATTCATTAAACTGTTGTCCATAAAACAACTGCTCGCAGCTCCACATCACGCATAATGCTGAGCAAATAACCAAGACTTGATTACAGTTCTTAAGTTCATAAACAATTTTAAGAATGTGTTAATTAAGATCTTCATTCGTATTGTTTTTGGCTGATCAACATGACCACTAATATGATTTCAACTGAGCCTTCATGTGATCAAGCATCAGTTTCTTGTGCAATGTGCATGAATAGTTTTGAAGGAATGTTTGTACAATCAGTTTCGATTTAAATGCATTTTTCTTGAATTTAATTCTGTGACGGAAGAGTCACAATTTCCTTGTGGCTTTGCAGACTTGTACCTGAAAATAATTAACTACAGTGGGAACAAAGTCTGGTTCACTCAAATAATAAGTGCTGTTGAAATCAAGTTAATACACTGCTTAGAAGAAACTCTTGACATATTCACTGCCGTGCATAGTCACTCGGTCTTCAGTATTGATTTAATTACAAATTTGTATACTGCCTGATGAACCATTTAACATACAGCAGTAGTACAGAAGTACGTCTAGTACGACCATTTTTTGGAGGGTATGGGTACGAATAAATGGACCAAAGTTCAAGGCCAAAGTTCAAGGCCAAAGTTCAAGGTCAAGGTCAAGGTCAAATGTCAAGGTCAAAGGTCAAAGGTCAAGACCACAACAATTAGGTCATATTAATTAGGGTAATTATCCTATTATAATTAGTAATTATATTAATTAGTATATTAATTAACCCTAACTAGCAGCGGTACAGGGCCCCGCCCCTCCCCACCCCGGGGAGCGCGCCATCGGTATTGCGTCATCAGTAATGCGTCATCGGTAGCGGCGCTGGGAATGCTGATACCTAACCACATATTATTATGCTAATAAAGTATTACTGGTCTGGAAAAGTGGTTCTGGAAAACAGACCGGTCTAGGAAATAAGGTCATAGCAAACCCATAATTATTGTTTTGATTTAATACGTCCTTTGATAATGAATAACATTTCTTTGATCTGCTATTATGACTGGGCCTCCCTTACAGGCAAACCAACATTCCTGTCTGTCTGTCTGTCTATCTGTCTGTCTGTCTTTCTTGCTTGTATTGTATACGGCACATGTCAAAATAATTACACACGTACATACATTGAATTATAAATTATTAAGCACTCCCATAGCCTCTCAAGAGGTAACGCTTGTACTTATGGCCGTTGACACACATCAAACACACTCGTGAATGCCGCACGCTTCAAAGAAGCAACCAACGGTTAAGCGCGTGTAATTACGGTCAATCATAACAGTCTTACGTCCCTGTGCAATGAGACTGGCACAGATCGAGTGATCTATTGATCTACTCATTCGTTTAGGCTAATACAAAGACGTCTACCTGAAGATACGTCCTTTGATCGCACACCTGTGCATATCCATCACTTGGACAGTAACACACATTGCCACATACGCATTGCTATATCACAGACGTAAATGTCACAACAAAGTATTTGCCATTCCTCTACAAATATTCGCATTTGCAAAGAAAACTTCTAAAGACTCTTCCATCTCAAAGACCTCGAAGCACTTCCAAAGACCCTTTAATCTCCTCATATTCCCGTTCAATCATCAAAAGACTACACTTCTAAAGAGGCTTCCATCAAAATATTCTGTTTGATCATCAAAGAATGCAGTGCCTCTAAAGAGTCTTTCATCTGACACATATACAAATCTAGAAAGGGACACACATAACCAGTGGTATTGACACACACCCAAGCATGCAAACACAAACATGCACACAAAAGCATGATGAAATATTTCTCTACCATTGCATCAGACACTAACATGGCTCCCTATAAAGTGTGGCATATCTCAACAGAATAGCACAGACGCCTACAGAAATCCACAGATCTACACCGTGTTCCTGAGATCTACAGACGATTCTCGTGTGCAACAGGTCGTTCTACAACCTTGTGTCAGACGATACAAGCCTTCAACTTACAACAGAATGTCTTCACGTATGTATAGAATTATTTTAATTTGTACCAGCTTGAATAATTTCAGAATTTTATTTAATGCATAGGGCTATAGAGCTTAAATTTCTTCATCTGCCTTAAACACCCGAATAATACTTCTTTCATCAGCTTAAAATAAATTCATAGCCTCTGTCTTAAACACCCGAATAATACTTCTTTCATCAGCTTAAAATAAATTCATAGCCTCTGTCTTAAACACCCGAATAATACTTCTTTCATCAGCTTAAAATAAATTCATAGCCTCTGTCTTAAACACCTGAATAATACTTCTTTCATCAGCTTAAAATAAATTCATAGGCTCTGTCTTAAACACCCGAATAATACTTCTTTCGCCAACTTAAAATAATTTCATAGGCTCTGTCTTAAACACGCCTTTTATTTCTTTTCTAGAATCCAAAATGCTTGACGAAATTGAAAAGGAGGAGGAAATGGAAAAACAAGCGAGAATTCGTAACAGACTGCTTGAAATGGGTTTGTAGTCTGTACACGAAATTTATATTTTATGTGTGAAATATTTTACTCAAGACATATTTTGTTATAAATAATTGTAATGAATTCGATCATTTTACTACATAGAAATACATTATTTTAAATTTTCAGACATAGCCCTTATGACATTCGCATTTATTTCAGAGCGAAAAAGGAAAGCTGACGAAATGAACACCAACACAGTTCCCACACATTCAAGTAGGAAATCTTTCTTTATTCTCTGGCAAATTTCCCTCTTAGTCCTTTATTGACAGCATTGGAAGAAGCTAACATTTGGCATCTTATAGAATTCATTGCGTTATATCTTCTATAGAAATTATTATTATTATTATTATTATTATTATTATTATTATTATTATTATTATTATTAACATTATATAATGCGAAGGTCCTCACCATAATAATCGAAACCTCATATTATTATAGTGCACTCTTTTTCGTGCGGACTCGAGCATTATAGCATATTTTGTCTTCTTCAGGTAAAAAGCGCCCAACTTTCGCGCTGTGTCGTGTGGCGACATTTTAATGTTGTGCATACCTTACTATGACATCATTGCTTTGGGGGGAACAAATTTAATTCTCCACACAAGAAATAATTTATACAACACATAATTTTATTCCTTTATAGAACTCGGTCAGAACAGAGGCGCTACAACCACGTCTTCGACGATGGCAGTCCCACCTTACACACCGGCAGAGTTGCACGTCAGACCATCGTCTTCCACCACTGCAAGAAAGCCGTCTGGTCCATCAAGTAAGTTGTATTTGAAAATTTTCAATATCTTTCATAAGTAGGGTGGGTATGGTCGTTACAGAACTTTAAGTGTTTGTGATTGTTTTGCATTGTTTTGCCTAAAATGTTGTTATACATTTTGCATTGTTTTCCTTATATTCAAACATTCTGCAAGTCTCTTCTATGCTTTCACCCATTCTGTATTGTCTTCCCTATGTGTGTAAGCTACACGTACACACACACATACCCACACACACACACACACACGCACACACACACACACACACACGCACACACACTTGCTTTGTACTGTATGAACCGCATCACACCCATAAAATATCCTTCCGCGGTCATATACACAAGTATGTAGAACTACTTTTGCGTAGGAATTTGTGAAAAAGTAGTTCCAGGACTATAATAATGAGATGTGTTGAACGTTTGAAACACATCAGTCTTAGAATTCAACAGAGTATTTGAAATTTATCACATTTTGTAAAAGTAGAGTGTCTTTGTGAAAAATAAGTACATATCGCAAAATTCTTTCCTATTGAACAGCATAAGACAGTCTTTGCAACTCGACTACAACAAAATGGGTAAATAAATTTCTTATTCTTTGTATTCTGTATTAGACGTCACGTAGTTTCCTAACTCTCAAAACCCCTATATTTCTATTTCTAGCGAGCAAGCACGATACAGACCTCGAACATCTGCTCAAGGAAGAAGCTCAACTGAAGACGAGAATTCAAGAAATGAGTAAGTTTTACTTCGTCGCAATTCAATTGTAAGCTTTTAAAATAAATTTGAAATTTGTACTTGCATTATTTAAAATATCTGCTTTATTTAAAATTATTTCGGAGCCTTTTATTCATGTCAAATAATATATGTTGTAGAACTGAAGCGAAAGGCAGACGCAGACACCGCCCGTGCGGCAAAGCGCAACAACGTGGAAGCTGACGGCTCGGGCCCTCCCCCGGCGGCGACAGTGGCGGCGGCGGCGGCGGTCGGCTCCAGGGGAGCCGGCGAGACCTCGACAGAGCCAAGTAAGTTCCTGCGAACTTGGTACCTTTACTTCTTTTACACGGTGCATGCTGCGCATGCACACTTTCTACAAACTTTCAACACCATGTTTTCTGTATACAGCATGCGAACTTTAACAGACTTTGACTTTATTATTTAGAATATACAGCATGCATTCTTTAATGCGCTTTGTAATTTATTGATGTTCTATAGATCGATGCGACTCCTGTCGATCGTACAAAGCAACCAACTTGACGAACAGCATATGCGAAGTCTGCTTGCTGAGGCGAGAGTGTCCTCAATGCAAGAACCGTCGGCCTTCGCGCTTCTTCAGGACCGGACAAGACCTCTGTGTCACATGCCTCAAGAAGCAAACCAACCCGACCGTCCGCACTTCAACTCAAAATACGTTCACAGATGTTTCCTTTCCAGCACCACAGACAACAGACGTACATAACATGATGCTAACAGAATCGTCGCGCGTCGTTGCCACATTGGAAGACACTTTCAGAGATGAAGGGTAAGCGTATGCAATTTACAAACTTTGAATTAAACACAGCATTTTGGTCTTAGAAAATTTTATGCTACTGAACTTAGAAAATTCTACCATAAAATATTGTCGGACTTATAAAATTCTGCAATTTCTTTGGGCTTCTGCAGTGCGTTCGGACGTGGGTAAACTTGTATTTGCAAATTTGTTTGGAATTAGAAATTTTCTACTCTTATAGTTTGTTTGGACTTAGAACATTTTGCTCGGACTTAGAAAAATTTGCAACCCTAGCGCGTTTGGACAAATTTTGTATTTGTACATTGTTTGAGCAATTCTGTGCTTGCACTTTGTTTGAACTTATTTTTTATGTATTTGGAATGTTTGGACAATTCTGAACTTGTACATTGATTGGACTTGTGCATTTTTTTTCTTCTTCTTTCATTTATACAATGTGTAGTATTTTCACGACTTGTTTCTTTAGACCGGTGAAATGGTACGTGGCGGTCGACGTGGACTTCAAGCGAAGCACGCCAGACGGTGAAGCTCAGACGGTCGGCTACTTCAAGTCCGTACCGGCAACACTCACACACCCGTCGCAGATTGCAGACCAACTACAAGAGGCCGTGCAAAGAATCGACGAACTTGTTGACACATTTACAGCGGAAAGTTCCGGTTGGACGGTAAATGGGGTGGTCGATTTTAAAATTTGCAATGCCGTCTTCGACCCTGTGGGAGCCTCCAGCTACATCCCCACCCCGCAATACATTACCAACAAACATGCCACTCTGAACATTCAAAACCATGACGAATTCTGCTTTCTGTATGCAGTTTTGGCGGTTTCCCACCACCAAAAAGATCATGCTCAGCGAGCCACCATCTATAGAAAGCATATGGGAGAGCTTTTCACTAGAGGCCTTAAATTCCCCATGACAATCGAACAGATTCCTCTTTTTGAAGCGCTCAATCCAGACTATAGCATAAACGTCATGTATTCAAACCCGGACGACAAAACGTTCACTCCTCTTTATGCAAGTGCTCACAGGGGTAGAAAACACATTGCCAATCTGTTGCTTCTTGACGCTGGGGATAAGCGCCATTACATCACGGTGCGCAACCTTTCTGCTCTCTTGAGCACTCGTAATTCTTGTGGAAACAGAAGCTTCCCTTGCCCATACTGTCTGTGCTGTTTCACCTCTGCTGCGGTCAAACATGCGCATATTGAGGAATGTGGTAAGCACGGTCTTCAGTCCGTGCGTTATCCAACCCAAGACAATTCCACACTAAAATTCACAAACACTCAGCATGAAATGCCTGTACCTTACGTCTTGTATGCAGATTTCGAGAGCTACTTGACACCAAATGACCCTGACTCCAAAACCAATTCGACCAAAATTCTCGACACACATACTCCCAGCGGTTTCTGCTGTCTTACGGTTTCGTCTTTTACACACTTGAACGACGCCAAACCTTATGTCTATTCTGGTCCTGATGTCATGGATCATTTCTTTTCTCATGTGAAATCTGAGCAGAACCGTATTAACAAAATTCTTTCCACCAACATGCCTATGAATCCGCTGACTCAGCAGCAGAAAATGGAATTTGATTCTTGTACTACATGCCCATCTTGCTCTACTCCTTTGACATCTCAAAACAAAGTTCGACACCACTGTCACATGACTGGTAACTTTGTTTCTGCTCTTTGCTCACCCTGCAATCTCAAAATGAAATTTCGCAAACCTACAAAGGCCAAAAATAGGGAAACTCCAAACTATTTCCTTCCTGTTGTGTTTCACAACCTTAAGGGTTACGACTCTCACCTCATTTTGAAACACATGACAAAGGAGTTCGCAAGCGAAGAAATTAAAGTAATAGCCACTAACATGGAAAAATATCTTTCGTTCGAAGTCAATAATATCAGATTTTTGGATTCTTTACAATTTCTAACCTGTGGTTTGGACGTGTTGGTGAAAAATTTGGCGAAAGAGGGTGACTCAAAATTCAACCATTTGCGCCGACTTTTTCCGGACAATTACAAATTACTGCTGCGTAAGGGGATATTCCCTTACGAATATATGACTTCGGCCTGCAGAATGACCGAAAGGACTCTGCCTCCCAAAGGCTGCTTCTATAGCAAACTAACTGAAGAAGACATTTCACAGACTGACTATGACTATGCCCAACAGGTTTGGCAGACTTTTGACATGCAAACTCTCCAAGACTACCACGACCTATACTTGCAGACTGACGTTATTCTGCTGGCTGACGTGTTCGAATCTTTTCGAAAAATGTCTATGGAATTTTACGGACTTGACGCCCTTCACTACTACAGCAGCCCCGGCCTTAGTTTTGACGCGTGTTTACGCATGACAAAAGTGGAGTTGGACCTTATCACAGACCCGGACATTTACCTTTTTGTGGAGCGGGGGATGAGAGGTGGTGTCTCCATGATATCCAACCGTTATGCAAAGGCCAACAACCCGTATCTTGCCCAAGGATACGATCCAAATGACCCCATCAGCTATATCATGTACTTGGATTGCAATAATCTGTATGGTTACGCAATGTCCGAACCGCTCCCGACCGGCAAATTTAGATTCTTAGAGACGGACGAAATTGAAAATTTCGACTTGAGTACTAAACAGACTGACGACGACTTGGGTTATTTGTTGGACGTGGACTTGGACTACCCTTCACATCTCCACGACGCGCACAACGACTATCCCCTTGCCCCAGAGAGCCTACACATACGACCGGAGATGATATCTCCTTACGCAAAGTCCGTTTCGCAGAAAATTTCGGCTAAAATTGGGGCGGGGGTCGAAAAGTTGACTCCAAATCTAATGTCAAAGACTCAGTACGTTGTTCACTACCGCAATTTACAATTCTACCTAAAAATGGGAATGAAATTGACCAAAATTCACAAAATACTCGAGTTTCGCCAAAGTCGATGGTTGAAAAACTATATCGACTTCAACACGTCCAAACGACAGGTGGCCAAATCTTCCTTTGAAAAAGACTTTTACAAACTAATGAACAACTCTATTTATGGTAAGACCATGCAGAATAACAGGAAGCACCTCCAAGTCAAATTAGTCATGAGTGGAAAGCGCGCGAAAAAATTTGTTGCCCGTCCAAATTTCGAATCGTACACCATAATAAACGAAGATTTGACAGTCATAAAATTAACAAATTCAAACGTCTTTTTGAACAAGCCGCTCTATGCAGGCATGTGCATTTTGGACATTTCAAAATTAAAAATGTACGAATTTCATTACCAACATATCATTCCTCTTTACAATTCCGCTTGCAAACTCCTTTTCACGGACACAGATAGCCTTTGCTATCACATACAAACACCCGATGTGTACAAAGACATGCTGCAGCATTTAGACGAATATGACACCTCAGACTACCCCTGTGGGCACTTCCTTCACAGCCGCTCCAACGCTAAGGTAATTGGGAAGTTTAAGGATGAGTGCAATGGGGCCGCTGTTTTGGAATTCTGCGGCTTGAGGTCGAAGATGTATAGTTTGCTGTTGCCTAACGAAAAGGAGAAGAAGACGGCGAAGGGCATAAAGAAGGGGTTCGTTCAGAAGAGCATTCGCCATGCTGACTATAGGGCCTGTATACTGGAGGAGAAGCCAACATCGTCGAAATTTTGCGTTATTCAAAGTAAGAAACACGACCTTCACACGGTTGAAATTCGAAAAGCGGCACTTTCCCCATATGATGATAAGCGTTACCTACTCAATTCGTCGGAGTCGTTGGCCTATGGACACGTAAAAATTGCCTCTCTCGTATAATTCGTTGAACTCTGTACATTTGGACTCTGTAGATATGTTAAGGTATTGCATAATAGTTATTGCGCAATCGTATATTTGATCAAAATGGACACTATTTGTTGTAAATATTTGAACATTCGTTGAACATTATTATTGCATAAAGATATTGTGTGCTCTTTGAATAAAGAAGTGTTTGTGTTGGAAGAAAAACAATTGCCCGTTGTGTTTGTTCTTTCATATTTAGAAATTCTCATATTAAAATTCCCGCTCGCTGATTGGGCAGCACTTCCTGGAATAGCAAAGTTCTCGCTCGCTGCTTGGTCACATATTCTTGGGCTAATGAAATTCTCGCTCGCTGATTGGCCGACGCTTTCTGGGCTAATGAAATTCTCGCTCGCTCATTGGTTGCAGCATTCCCCAGCGCCACTACCGATGATGCATTACTGATGATGCAATACCGATGACGCGTTCCCCGGGGTGGGGAGGGGCGGGGCCCTGTACCGCTGCTAGTTAGGGTTAATTAATATACTAATTAATATAATTACTAATTATAATAGGATAATTACCCTAATTAATATGACCTAATTGTTGTGGTCTTGACCTTTGACCTTTGACCTTGACATTTGACCTTGACCTTGACCTTGAACTTTGGCCTTGAACTTTGGCCTTGAACTTTGGTCCATTTATTCGTACCCATACCCTCCAAAAAATGGTCGTACTAGACGTACTTCTGTACTACTTACAGCTTTCGTGAAACCAGACATCGTGGACATAAAAATGGATATCAGCAATCCTAGTTGACGCATCAGTTAACACGTTGACCGCCTACTACGAGTTAACTCGTAGTACAGCCAGTCATTTAACATGGCATGTAGGTGGTCAATGTGTTAAATAAATGTCACTAAAAACCATCTAACACAATGATAACTAGTACTGGTAATAATTTTGATTTTTGTTACAGAAATACAAAAATAAGAAAGCAATTAATATCACTGCACCCTCTGAAAAATGGTAACAACTTACTTCTAATGTCATTCAAATCACACATTAAAAAAGCAATGAAAATACATTCATAAATAAACAATTTCATTTCAAACAAATACATGCATATTTTGATCATCAGGCTTTAAAACTACAGAAACATTTTAATTATTGAGATTCAACATCGATAAGTTTGTTAAAACAGAAAATTATGTGAGCCAAGGAACCCACGGTCTGAATTCTAGAGCTGAAAGTTACTCAAAAGACCTGTGAAACCTCAATATTCTTTCAAATCAAACCTCAAATTGAACCTGCAATAATGATTAAATTCCAAACTAACTCTGAATCAAAATGCATGCCGAAATCTAGCCTCACACATGTGAGGCTAGATTGTTTGTTACCACAAACTACAGATAGAGGACAGTTAAGAAAATAGCTGATATCTAGAACTTTCATAAGACTGAGAAAGCAATACAATAAATGCATAAAATCACTCTATAAGCAGACAATGAAAGCATGGCATCTGCATGACATCACTGTGGTGTATAAACCTGAGAAGTTTCAGCTAATAAAATCAAGACTTGCAGTTGAAGTAAACATCATGATCAATTGTTCTCAACAAACAAAACTTTATCGAAGATGGAACCAAAGTCCAAGACGAGTCATTGTAGTTCCTACTTCAAGAATACTACCACAAAAGTCTGCATCTTCTCGTCGCTAAATGTCACAGAATGCCACAATGTTGGCATTAGTAACTGCCATACACAGTTACACACCTTAAACCTTTCCTTCACATATTGCACTAATGTGACTTTTAATTCACATGCCTGATGCATGCCCGATGCATTTTGTCTTTAGACAATCTAAGCCTGCATTGAAACATCATTTGCTAAATGTGCAAAATAATAAAGCAGTGTGCATTGAATAGGAATGAAATGACTTTACAACATTTTCTCAGATTGCAAAATTAAAGCCTGTTAGTTAAGCAAAGCTGGTTAAGTTTCCTCATCTCTCTCACTCATCTGGCACAGGACATAAAAAAATTGACTGCTTGGCCATTGGTAAAATTCCATTGGGAAGAGGACAAACCTGGACCCACTAGCTTTAGAAACCTTTTAGGTTTACCTTTTGAGACTTAGAGCAGAGAACTCTTTAAATGAATTGTCATTGCATATATTTTGTTCTTTTCAGTTGTTTATAAGTCAATAAATGGCTTTAATTCAGCCAAGTGCTACCTCAGTCTCTGAAAAACAACGAAGATGTCGAGACCACATTTAAACAATAAACCATCGCATACATTTTTTATTTTTATATTTTAAAATTAAGACTACGCTGTCACAAGACTCTCCTTGTTATGTCTTTGATTTGGATGGTATATCAATCCCACAGGCAAATCTTGGTTCTAATTTGAATCTTAAAGTTCAGAACTTCAGATTGATGTGAACATACTGCAGGTGTCACGAAATAGAGTATCCCCCCATATTAATAGTATCCCCCAAAATGAGGAAAAGTCGGAAAAAAACAATTCCGCGTGCATTTATTTTTGCAAATTAATTTTCATCTGCTTTGTTTTGAACAATGACACTAACAGGTGTGTTTATTCCTACTAGATAATTCTTTTTGCTTTGGTTTTATAGCACTTAAAACATTTAAAGCACTTAAAAGCACTCGGAGACAATAAATAATTCGAGTTGCCTTTCTCTGAGCATTGCTTAGGTCACTTAAAACAATTTGAGTCACTTTAAATTTTGATTAGAGTATAATTATTTTAATTATACTCATTTTTCAAAAAATGGGATAGAATGGTTTATCCCCCGGATAGTATAGACCGGTTAAATTCCATCCGGGGGGATAGATTAATTCATCCCCCCAGATAGCTTTCAGGGGGGGATAATCCTTTTCGTGTCACAGGCAAGCACAATATATCATGCTTATCAAGTGAGCTCTTTAACCCTTTCGAATGTGGCTACATGGACTCTGATCTGCAGTCTGTATAAACTGATGGTCTCTCATATAAGGGTCTAAGTCCAACCTCTCTTACCAATACTGCATGAGTATTGTACAGAATCAGTGGCTGAAAACAATGACTTTTTCAACAATTATGTTTTGAGGTGTTTCACAAATTTTCATAGCATCATGTCTCACAACAGTTTTAAATGACATTCTTTATGAGTTATCTGACTTCTGTAAAAATTCAAGAAGAGCTAATTGATTATGGTTGAAGTGCATGTGTTGGCAAAAGTAAATTTGTCATGCACTGTATCGATAGATGAGAAGATGTCGTCCTGCATAAAAGAAACAAATTTTATATTAACTCACCTTAACAGAGGTAATAAACTCATGCTGACTGAACTGCGCATAATCATTCCAAACAAGATACGAAGATGGCTTCGGAAAACCAGAGCCAGACGAATATGACTTTGCGTTGACATCGGTTGAATTCATGTCACCACCGTTAGAACGTTCGTTTGCACTCAACAATCGACTGTCATCTTCAGAACCCGGTTCAACTTTAACGTCGACAATCTCACATGAATCAGTGCTCAGCTGTTCATTCGAATTAACTTCTGCACTGTTGCCTCCTTCCCTGTCTCTAGAGTCATCCCTCGATCGTTTACTAAATTGCTCTGCGCTTGCATAATTCGCATTGAAAATCGAAGAAGTAGGAAGAACCGCAAGATCAGAGTTCATCCTTGCATCCGAAGAATTGCAGGCCACAGAGGCATCTTCACAATCTGCAGGTTTTAAGTTTGAGTCAATGCTTTCTGAAAATCGTCTCTTTATATTTGGTTTTAAATTATCTTGTCCTGATCTCTTCGGACTTCTGCGCAATATTTCACTCACGTTTCTTTGATTATCATGAAGAGAAGACTTCCCTGAGCAAGACTTTGTCTTTCTCTGCAACAGATCGTCACTGTCATTATACCCAAACTCTGTCGATCGATTGTAATCTTGCTGACCACTTGATACGTTTTGGTCAGCACTATTGCGTCTGTCCATTTCCAACTGACCCCGGTCACTGCTGGTCAGGGAACTTGAAGCTGGTCGAATGGTCTCATTGATGCTGACCAGAAAGACATCATCGTCATCCAAAGTGATGCCAATCAGTGCTTCAATTGAAAACTCTGTCTTAAAGTGCAGACCATTTTTACAAAGAAGAGTAATCGTCTCCGTCAATAAAGTCTTAACTCTCTGTCGATCGGCAGTCAACATCATTGCTTCTATCGCTGCTCATGCAATTTCCAAAGACGTATCTAATTGGCACAAAAACACAAACAATATATGGGTATACATATACACAAGATACATTTAATCATTAATATACATAAATGTATTCATGAGCTCGGGTACCCTGGTAACGTTTTCTACAATTTTGACATCCCTAGCAATTCTTATCCAAGTCATAGTATTTGGCAGGTTAAATCCATTAAATTGTGTTATGCATGCATGCATCATCTGTTCTGCAAGGGGTCAACAAAACTCAACATGAATCCCGAAAACTCTGAAAATATATATAAGCACCAGTTTATTGCTTCTGATTATACGTTAGCAACATTAACCAACAGTTAAGCAAATCGCATGAAAATACTGAAAAGTTCAACAAGGTAAACAGTATTTACTGACCTATAAAACCCAATATTGTTGCAATCGATTCATTGGTTATTTCGTCAATAATATGCAAATTAGACAGCGTCGGCTGAAAACACTCGTT
This sequence comes from Lumbricus rubellus, assembly GCA_945859605.1. Taxonomy (NCBI): domain Eukaryota; kingdom Metazoa; phylum Annelida; class Clitellata; order Crassiclitellata; family Lumbricidae; genus Lumbricus; species Lumbricus rubellus. Next base: position 45,506,006 of record OX243811.1, on the reverse strand, counting down.
GCATCAACAAAGTACCAAAATGTAAGATATGCACACGCACAAATAAAATCCAACTTTTATTCAATGACCGTGCTCGATATTTTACTCCTTGATACAAGGACCGTTTATATTTATATAGGTTCATAAATTATACTGGCATAGAATTCTCAATCTAAACTCTTTGAGCGTAGTAAGACTGACGTCACACCAACAACAAAATTGTGTGTCGTGTATTTCTGACAGACATTAATTTTTGTAATGTTATATTCCCCAAATAGGCCTAATGGCAACACAATAAAGGACCAAAACAGCAAAAAAGATAAATACAGTATTAATTCTAATTTACACTTACGTCAATCACTATATCCTCCATATAATAGCGTAAATCTACCCTGCTACAAACAAACTCAAAATAACGCTGAAACGTCACCACAGGATGACCATGCTGCTTAGTTCATGGAAATGAACTTCATGTAATATTATTCTCCAAATTTCTAAAGCATCACTCGAAAGCCAAATGCAGGGAACCACCTGGTTTTCGTGCTCTCTTCGTGTCCTTTATGACCTCTGCCCACTGCAACGAAATTCGTTTGATAGCCTAACTTTCGGTAAAAGGCTCACAATTTCAGTCGAATTGTATCCCAAAGAACGTTATTTAAGAACATTAAAACATTAGCAAATAACAGCCATATATAAGAACTACCGACCGCTTTTGTTTACCACTACACTTTGTCCCTCGAACTTCAGTGTAGGCCTACCTTGGCTCAAAGCCGAACATTAGTCCAAGCAGCGAAAATTAATATTAAGCCAAATTTAATTGTGTTGCATATGTGTGATTTTTTAGTGTTTTATGTATCCATTTTAATGCCTTATGCATTTGAAACTGGCGCAGTAGAGATCCTATCTATTTAGATAGTTTGATTTTATTCACGTGTAGGCGTTTGAACCTGTGTCCGTAACGTTGAAAACACGGTGTTAAAATATTTATCTAACATAGATTACAAGTTTATTCTCTTCGCGCTCGGCGCACACCACCCCACGGTGAGTGAGAGACGGAAGTCGAGCCAGCTGATGAGTCGAGCTGACGGAATACTCACAAACAAGTCGGGTTTTATTATCAAAAGCGACATTTAATATTATTTATGAGTTAAGATAGCATTTTGGCATTCGTTGGCAGCCATATTGTTTGGAGTACGGGCATGAAGTGTGCGTGTTTACCCTATTTTCTTAACAACGTCGTTATTAACATACTTATAAATCAATGTATAGTTATAGGTAAATGTGTATTTTCAGGGTCGTAAATTATTCGCCATTGCATGGGTTTCAGTGTTGGTTGAATACAAATTTTTATTGAAATAGAAGTTTGTTCAGTGAAGCATATTCGCATGAATATGCATTCAGTGAGTTTCATTTAAAGCAAGATTCTATTAAGTTAAAATGGATTGGATGGATCCATTGCATTTACGACTGTGAACTGATTTAACTGATTTGACTTATTAAAGATTTGTCATCCTGTCACCATATGAAAATATTTTCACCATAAGTAGTGAATCATTACTTTATGTTGCTCATTTATATTAATTTGGCATGTAATTGTTTTTGCATTATAGATAAAACTGATGACTTTGAAAACGTTCAATGGCATATAAGACATTCAGTGGTATGTGCCCGTATTTCTACGTGTGGATATGTTTTTGTTCTGCATAAGGACATAAACTCAGTTACATTTTTATTTTTATAGATCTGATCTATTTAGGAAGACGCTTTAATTTCATGTTGTTTGTTTCTCTTAACGTCGCCATGTACCAGGCTGCAGTGTGTCATTCGGCACTTTTTCATGAATTAAACGAATATATATATATATAATTTTATATATATATATATATCTTTGGTCAATGTTCCTGTAAACGATTACATGCAGCCATGTAAATTTTACATGTATAGGCACATCCCCATTGGTCATTCTGTAGTCAATTGCTCCTTTCCTCACCAGCTTCCTCCCACCGTCCACTTCGCTCATCCACCAGATTTGACCTCTTGGTTCCTCGGTCTAGAACTGCTATGGCTAAGTCTCGATCATTGGTCTCAATTGGTCCTTCTCTTTGGAATGCCCTTTCTCCTTCTGTTCGCTCTACACTTCTTGCTGGTAGTCTCTTCTCTGCTTTGTCTCTTCTCAAAACTTGTTTCTTCTCGCGGGGCCTTGCGCACTGGGAGCGCCTCTGAACGGTTCACCCTACTAGAGGCGCTTTATAAATGTTTAAATACAATACAATACAATACAAGTCCAAAGAGTAAATTATAATAGTTCAGTGAGTGTGTGTTAAAGGCTCTTGAAACAAATACTTTTTGGTGAACTGGGGTTTGGTGAGCAGTCGTGAGACAGCGAGGAATGTATGTTTGAGCTCCAATATCATCATTGTCATCGTTATCATTGATTACAATGCAACAAAAGCTGAGTTTTGATTGCATCTGCATGGTCTTGTGCAATTTTTTCATCAGACGCTTCCAAAATATAAGGCTAGTTGTAAAGGCTTTAAAACTAATTCTTTGACGAGGCTGACATTTTGGAATTTTTTGGCAATGAATGTTGGTGGAAAGGAGAACCACCATTGGACAGGAACTAGTGACCATAAAATGAAGTTGAATGCTAGATTATTTTGTATAATTTCAAGCATTTTCTATTAATGCATTTTCATGTAAGTTTATAAATATGACTTCTCAAGTTTACTTAGAAATTATTTCTGTTTCAGGGTCTACTTTCTTTAGTCTAGACGGTGTTCCTTTTATTGTCAGTGAGAAGTGGAAACCTCCAAAAAAGGTAATATATATATATATATATATATATATATATATATATATATAATTTATTTTGGGCTGTACACTGGATTTTCTTTTATATATTGACGAGAATTTTCAATATTCAGTGAAGTGATGTTTAGAATCGAGTAAAAGTGATGGTGATTACTGATCTTGATTGGATACTGTTAAGGCTACATTGCGGTCTGTTTATGATATTTAGTCTGAAGTTTTACATAGTTTATGCTGTTTATTTAACTAATGAGTTGCTAAGATTTGTTTTTATATTTTAGGTTACGCTCCCACTAAAGTTTGAAACCGGCAACCCGTCTGAAGTATTATTTCTTGAGGTATAGACTTATTGGATTGAAATATGTTGATGGAATCTGGCGATCATGTGTAAATATGAATTGTCTTTAAGCCTGTAAAATTTCATTTTGAAATTCTTAGTTCTGACCAAGATATTGGCGAAAAACCTTGGCGGTCTTTTCTTGGCCCACCCTGTACATCAAAATTTACACCAGGCATGAGATGGTATTTTCATCATTATAATAAGTTTAGAATCGGTTCACAATCATAGCATCAGATAACTGAATGTTAAGAGTTAAACTAGTATTATTTTATCGTATCTTGTAGATTCTCTCAACCGATTTTCAGAGATCATGTTCAAAGACATTTCATTGTCTGGTGTCACCGTGACCATGGTATTCAGTCCATGTTGCATAATTATTCAGTTGACCTGTCATTTGTTCTCATGTTTAAATTATTATTTCATATGTTCTTGTGCCACTGTGATTCAAGCTAATTTCGAAATTAACCGGTTCATACATTTGCCATACATTAAGATCAATTAAGAAAAAAAGCATTCTTAACACTAGAATCGCTACAGTATATGTATCTATTCATTTGATTGATTGATTGATTGACTGATTGATTGATTGATTGATTGATTGATTGATTGATTGATTGATTGATTGATTTGACAGTATGATTCATCAACTGAGGAAAAACTGCTCGCACATTTTGAAGCAGAACGTGAGATGGAAAAAGCTGCTGCATCTGTAGCCGCTGCAGCTGCTGCAGCAGCAGTTGACAACGCGACAGCAAAGCCAACCAACGAAGTTGCCAGTGGTACCGTGAAATACTGTCCACCTTCTGGTCAGGGCAATCATCTGAGTCATGTTGAGCAGGACCAACAGTCACAACTACAGTCAAGTATGCAGCCTGGTGTTACTGCCAGTGGTGTTAGTCCAATGCCATTGTCAGGAAAGAGAAGTTCCGCTCCTCAGATGGCGCCAGCATCTCAGACACATGCTGCGTATCATGTGATGAATGGTAACATTCTGATGCCGACTCCAATCGCTGCGTCCGGTGAATCGGTTCTGCAGGGAGCGATCAAAACGATGAGCAACTTTGACTTGAAAGACTTTGAAAATGAAAACGATCCGTTCGAGAATCTTTCGCTTAAAGTCATAAACGACATCGAAGAGCTCGACAAAGTCTTTCTGGCCACATCAAGGTCGCAGTCGACTATAGGCGTCTCATCTCACGGTGTGCAGAAGACTAGTCCCACTGATGCTGTCAATTTGGAAACATCCCAACGACGAGAGCAAGAGCACCTGCAGCAGCGGCAGCAACAGACTTCAGACCGTGCAGTTCATGCGAATACAAATGCAGTGTTTCCACTTGACGGTTTAAATGCTTCACAGCACCTGCAAGAGAACGTCAACGCTAAAGACCCATCGATTGTTTCATCTCAAGGTGCTGCTGTCTTCTATCCTTCATTGCCGTGCAGCAGCACTGCGGCATTGGCCAGTTACATGGCTTCGACGAACACAGTGTCATCCGGTCGCTCCAGCAATGCCTGGCCGCTGCCTTCGACACATCTTCCAGTCGGTCAGAACTATGAAACACGAATTCCAGACTCTATTCTAACTGATAATCTGATGAGTTCTGTACTGCAGCATCCAAAGCATAAGACTCTCACTTCAGACAAGACAGCACTCAGCTTTAGTGTTCAAACACCCAGTTCAGTAACATCGTCATCTGCAAAACAAATTTCTACGGACAATGGTTTTTTGTATGGTGGCCCTCTACCTGGTCATGCTTGGCCACTAGAAGCATCTGGCTCTCCATGGCCACCGGTGAATCCTGGCTACAACGGTCTTTCTCAAGACGTCAGCAACCAAGTTCCGCTGCAATATGACTACTCTCGTATGTCGTGCCCTTCGAACCTGCCGCTGAGATCGGCGAAGAGCAATCCAGATCTGAGCGTGGCTGACACGAGTGTAGGACATGGTGCGTCTGTCTGGTATGGTCGCCACACGCCTCCGATCTTTGATACTCGAAGTCAATCTACAAAGCCTGACAGAACAAATATCAATCAGGTAGGTCAAGTTATTTGCAAATCAATTGTTTTATTTGCTATTGTTGTTTTTTCAATGAGCCATGAGAGATATGCAAGTACATTTGAAAAGTTACCATGTTCAACAAGCCAGAAGTCTTAATTTTAGTTTATTCCTGTCTTATTTGGAGCCAAACACTATGTGCTGATTAAAAGTAGCACAAACCAAAGGGTAATTACCAGTTATTGACCTTGAGCAAAGCATATCGTTAATTTTTTAACATTAATAGGCAAGTGACCAAGTGACTGCAGCTTTACCATTCCAGACACTGATTTAGTATTTTTTGGAGTCGTCAGGTTTAATGAGTGTTTGTAAAGTCTGTGTGCTAGTACAATTATTGATTTGCTTTTCCAGGCACTTGGTGCAAGAAACCATGCACCATCATTGTCATCATCTGTTGGTTTACCTCGTTCCCAGAATGTTGCTCTTCACTCTGAGAAGCTTAACCAACAATCTGGTGAAGAGAATCTCTACTCATGTCTGTCAAATGAAGCACAGAATTTCGTTGACTTTATTGCGGCAATGGGATTTCCACAACTGCAAACAATCAGAGCTGTTGAAAAGCTCGGCATCGATGAGAAGATGGTTTGTATCGATTCACGCAGATCTTTCCATTGATTTAAATTATCTGTCTTCAATCTGTCCTTCTTATCCAAGACTCTTGGGCATATCTAGTTTCTCTCCAGTTGCTCTCTTTTACTTTCCTAATTGATGGACTTATTTAACCCTGACACTGATTGTTAGCTTAGAATATACGGTAGTAATTTTTCAGCCTTTATCTTCACCGCATGATGTTTGGTCTATAGTTAAGTCAGTGTTTTTTAAAATTATTTTTGGATGCTCACTTAGAAAAGTTGATCGAAGAGATAAATTGGCCTTCCCTTATTTTACGTATCGACCATCTAGGTGGTCCTTACTAGTGGGGTCTACGGCCCCTTAGGGTCTGTTGTGTAACCTAAAGAATGTCAGTCAATTGTGTTCTGTTGAACTGATTTCTTTCTGATTGTCTTCCAAATAAAATTAATTAAATGAATAAAATGAGAAAATTTTAAAATGGATTATTTTGAAATAAAAATAAGTAGTTGGTCCCATAATTTAGACTAATTTATATTTCTGTTCTGGCAGGTATTGGATCATCTTTGTAGTTACTCCAAGCTGATGGAAAAAGGATATAATTCAAGAGATGCAGAAAATGGACTTTTCCTGTTTGATGGTGACATGAATAAGGTATGATTTTTTTAAGTAATCATGGCATGCAAAGTCAACAGAGTCAGTTGTCAAAGCAATGTGAATTGAGTGAATTGAGAGCTGCAATGTTTTAGTTGCTGAAGTTTTTCTAGTCACAAGTCACAGACATCGATTTTACGGCATAGCCAAAATCTGGATTAATAAGCTGATGATTTTTTCCCGAATTTTTTACGATCTGGGAATTATCCAGATCCGGAAAGCTGCCAACCAACGATGATGGATGCTATATAGCAAGTGTTTATATAGAAAGCAAACCTTTTTCTTGTGATCCCATTTTTTGTGTAATCTGTCCCTGGATTTAGTGTGGCATCTACAGGATGCTATTTTACTTGCTGGTAACCCGATCATGATGTAACTATCAATACGTGGCAAAATGTATTTTGACAAAGTACTTTGCAGATATTTTGTTTACTAATCAGAATCGGATTGAAATCGGCAAATGTTGGCCTATTCTAAGATCTGGTATTTGGAATCGTAAATTTAAAAAAATTGGTTATGCCCTGATTTATTTGCTTTTATTAACTAATTTGCTGCAATTGGTGACTGTTTAATGTAAAATACTATGGACAGTGGAACAAAAGGTATCAGATGCTGAGCTCAGATGAAAATCAGTAGCAAACCACTTTTAACTGAGTTGAGCCAATCTAGTATAATTATGTCTGCCCCACTGTGCGATTTAACATGCTTAATTCAGTATGGTTTAATGTTTCTAGAAAAATTCTTGTGAGATACAGTAATTCTGAAATGAGAGGTGTCAGCTTGAAGCTGTTTAAATCATAGTTGGATGGTTTTTCTGCACGAAGCAAAACTTGTAAAAAATTGTGCAGGGTTATCAATATTGCTAGAATGAAGAATGGCCGCTTTTACTGTTGTTGACGAGCTGAGTATTATAATTATATGTCATTGATTTCTGTGCTTTCTTTCTGTTTAACAGGCTGAGGATTATGCCAAATTGGCTTCCAATTTCCGATCAATGGGATTTGACGAGGAGAAGATCAGCACGGCACTTGTTAAGTGCAGTCTTGATGGTGACTTGTCACTTGACTGGCTTACTTCCTAACATTTACCAATCAATCTATATCTGCCACCTATTTAACCATGTAAATACTGTACAAAAACACATGCACATCTTCGCTTAGCATGTGCAGTGTGCACTTATAAAGTATTTCAACGTCTTGAAGCGAAATTGCTTGTAAACATGAATGTCTGGCATCAGATTAATTTGGGAAAGCTGCTGAAATGAATAGCCTTCTCTGTGGTAAGAAATTGTTCGAAAAATAAATTGACACTGAAGAACTGTGAGGAATACATTTTATAATGTTTATGAGCAGAAATTAATACATATTTGTGATGTATTATATGCATAGAATGAATGATTGAATATTTTGGTAGTTGAGTTATGCTGAGAGTACCTTTTAAACATGTTAATTTGCAGTTGGTGAGAATGAATGTTGAATGTGGTCAGTATTAGCACAGTGGGGCTGTGAGCATATTAATTATCTTGCATGTCTTCCGAGTTGTATGTATATCTGAGGTTCTTCTACATCTTAAAGCGATTGCTGTTTTCTTCGTAAGAAGAAAGTCAACATATTGACAATGCTGTAGTTTGACTCTCATTTGACAGTTGGTTCTTTGTTCTATGCGTTTTCTGAAACGGTGACTGCAAAGTCCAATTGTGATTTTAGACTAGGAGAATGGGTATTCTCCTGATCTCCTAAATGTTTTGGTGAAAGAAATATCTGCAAAGATTAGATATTACACTGCTCTGCTTTGCTTAAATAAAAATTATTTTATGATTTGTCTCTCTGAGCAGCTTATTAACGTCGTGGGTTGAGAACTTTGTGAGCAAGTGCATTTTCAGTTTTCACTTGTCTAGTTATTCTTATAATTACTGCACATCTTTGGAACATGATTCTATAATACTGTGTATGCAGTTTAGAAAGAAATCTGTGTGAAAATTAAAGAATGGACCAAAAGTTGCTTTGCTGGTTTGCTTCCAATTGAAGCAAAGGTATCTGTATTGTATGCTTGGCAGCTGTAAAATAAATTGTTGCTAGTCTGTACAATTTTAGATGTAGCATAGGCTGTTGCTATTTTTCAGACCAACTGCTTTTGGCCAAGTAGGCTGTACGTTTGAAAATTCCTATTACTTCATTATGCAATCAAAATAAATTGATACCGTATCACATGTCTCCACCAATAACCCTTTAATGATGAGCAAGAATGTATGGGAAATCAATGTAGTTTGTTTAAGGTTTATGCAGCAGTATCCAACTTCCATTTCCAGTCATGTTATATCTTGTAATGTAAAGTGTTGCATCTGACTGAAGATGTTGCTGCATGCACGGTAATGTAATCAGACTTTTATATAGTGCCTTTAAGAATATAAAATCGTACAGTTCTGAGGCATTATACTTGGTATTATAATTATTTCAGTTCTGTTGTCAAGTGTTGGCTATTAAAAGTCTTATGCATGAAGCAAACAAGGAATGTAAACAAACCATAAAAATATTGTTGGAATATATTATGGTTATGTTGTTGGTTTGCCTACAGTGGCTAAATTAATAATTTGGGACCTCACTCTCGCTGGCATTGTAGGACTTCACAGAGCCTTTTTATTATTATTTTACATATAAATTAATTAACTGAATTTATTTCTGATGGACCCGGTAGGCATGTGTCTTTCTTTTAAAATAATTGACTCGTGATGTCTAAATTTTACCTTTACCTATGGCAGTGGTTCCCAACCTTTTTTGATTTGAGGGCCACTTTTCCTAAGTTGGAGGACATGTGGGCCACTTTTTCTTAGTTGAAATACATTAGGGGCCACAAGACTAAAATTTGACTAACTAAAAGCAAATAAGATTGTTAAAATTGATTCAAAATAGAATGTTTGATGTTATTTATAGACGTTAGAATAAAATAATTTGTATTAGAAAATAATTATGTGCTCTATCCTGTCCAAACTGTAAATGTTTTTATATATTTTTTTATTTCTTTGAGAGATGAGGGCCACTTTTTGAGGCCTGGCGGGCCACTTTTGGCCCGCGGGCCACGGGTTGGGAACCGCTGACCTATGGCATATTATAGTTTCATTGCTTAATTAATTGTTTAATTACTTAATTGCTTGGCAGTTTATTACAAAGACAGAAAGAAAAGAACTACATATTATAATGTGAATTCTGTACAGTTTTAATGTTGTAGTTATGTGTATAATGTTTATCTTTAGGTTATGTAGAAACAGTTCTGCTTGAGTTGTACCAGACTGCATAATATGCATGCATATATAAATATATGTGTGTATCTTAATCAGCTAATCATGTACTGAATGTTCAGTTTGAAATAAAATTATTCCTATAGATTTACTGTGTCTTATCTATATAAATAAAAATGTAACTTCACTTCCATTGTTATGAGTGTTCTTGTCCTTGAACAATATCAGAAGTTGAAAAAGAAGCATTCATTTGTCCATGTTGCGGCAAATAATAATTTCAGGAACAGCCTCAATTGTACATTTTCATCAGACTTCTTTAGGCTATTCGAGGCAATTATAATTAATTGATAGATATCCATTAACTGGGGTGGGGGTATTTCTAAGTGACAATATCTTGGGTGCAGCCAGACTATGACTGATCTAACAACCCTGCATTGTGGTCTGGTCATTGAGCATGGGCGCCCCTTAGAGCTAAATGGGGCGCCAAAATCATGTCTGGCAAGCGTTATGCAAGTAATGAGAATCTAACTGGATTTTGGGGGCGCCCAAATAAAATCTTACAAATTTATATTGGATAAAATTAGCTGAAAAGCCAGTGTAAAATTGTCAATTTTAGTTCTCATTTTGACACCCCCTCCCCTCGGCGCTCGGGGACACTTGTTCTCCCCTCTGTCGCCTAGCTACGCCACTGTGCAGAGCGGACACTGCATTGGAGTTTTACGCCGAAGCGCTGAGCTATTGCGAGTGAAGGACTTGGCCAAGGTCGTTACGCGGCAACTTGAGGTGTATTCGAACCTGCAACCCTTCGGCTGCAAGGCGACGAACATATCCACTACACCACCGCGCCTCACAGCATGTGACCTAGCCGAGGCAGTATTGGGTCAGGTTAGGTCAAGGTAGGAAAGCGGCATCAGTCAGGAGACCCAGTGAATCTAATTAGTGGCCAGGGTGCCGATAATCTATAGGCCTACATCTGCAGGATGAACTTCAGAACTAATAATAAATTAGTTGCTCAGGTCATCGCCAATTATAGGCCTATTATTGTCTTATCGTAATAATTAGAGGCAACTAGACCTATGGGAATGAGGTGGTATAGGCCTATAGCGACTTCATTTTCTTAGCCTCAGCATATGATGGCGGGTGGCCTACTCTCCGTCACAGTTTCATCTTCCCATCGACAGTATGCTAACCCCGAGGGCGGATCCGGAGGGCCAATTCGGCCATGCCCCCCCCCCCCCCCCATTTAGAAATGCCCATGTATCGTGCCCTCCCCATTCGGTTTGAAATTGCTATCTTTTTCGGACTTTTCGATCGGATGACAGCAAAATTTTCCGAACCTAAAGTAAAAAATTTCGGCCCCTTGGAAATTTTTTTATCTGCCCCTGGCTACCCCTACCCCCAACCATAACACAATCCTAACCATAGAACCCCATAGCCTAACCCCAGATATGAAGTGTAATGTAGGTCTAGGCTATAGGGTGAAGCTGTTCCCACTAGTTGTTTGCTTTGAAGACACCTTTCTAATAATTATTATATGCTAGCCTTCAGGTCCAACCGCAAATTGGTCAGCGATCATCTGTTGATTAAGTCGCCAGTCTTCAACTTTCTCGACTTCAGGTCAAAGTTAATTTCGATCGACGAAAGGAATCAGGACGAACAGCCGCCCAGCATATTCTAAGTGGAAGATCTATAGGGCCTGTGCAAGCGGTCGAAGCCCCACCAACGGTCCAGCAGCCGGCGATACGAAGGAGGCCTGGGCGCCACCAACTACAGCCTGGACTGAGCCTGGTCCATATGACGTCGATATCTGGAACGCTGCTGCTGCGGCCGCTAGCTTAACTGAAACCAATCGCGGTTCTTGCAGCCCTAAAGAAATCTTAGCCAAGTTCCACTAACACCACTCGACGGATGGAGGCAGGAGAGAGGAGGAGGGAGAGGGGCGGAAGGAACCAGCACTGCAAGAGGCTGGCGTCCGAGATCAAGCTAGAGGCTCGTCTATTTTTAGAACATAACGTAATGAAAATGATGTCATGAACAGCCAATCGAAGGAGTTTTCGATGATGTCATTCTAAAAATAGACTCGCAACATCATATAAGCGAGCGGCGGCTGCATCCGGATGCTAGATCTCGCTTGATCGTCCGTGTGAAAGGAAGAGGATGGAGAATTGCTGCGGGCAAAAGGCTTGCCTACTACTGGAGAGGAGACCGCAATCGGTAGTCGCCGCCATCAAAGTCAGCTGATCCTTCAAACAAGCGAAGCCATAAATCCAGCAAAGTTCTGGTCGTTTTACTAAAACCTACAAGCCATCGGCCTAAGTCTAATTAACTAGGTCAGTGAGAGGACAGTCCGCGTCTACCGGTTGCGCCTAAAATAAGAACTATGCAAAAGTAAACGAAATAGACCCACGCTGATAGTCTAACATTAAACTGCTGCGCGGGAAAAGAGTTTTTATAGCCCTGCTTTTAGAAAATCGCTGGTATTTGAATCCACGTCGGCTAAAAACTAAGCAGCTGCTGTAGATAACTCGACTGTCGGGTTGTGGCTAAAATACGAAATCGACGAGCTGGCAATGGAAACGACAACCATGTACAATAATAATAATAATAATAACAATATTTCGATGTCGTCGTTGGATCGAAACGATTCGATTCGGAAGTTGAAGTCGTCACTGACCCTTGACCTCTCGACGACGCCTAAGAAACAACCGCAGCACCAGCAGCAGCAGCTGACGTTCGATGGTGGCATCCTTTCGTCGCCAGATGTTCGCATGCTGAAGCTGGCCACGCCGGAGCTTGACCGGCTCCTGCTGCAGCACCAGATGACCAACAGTGCAGGCGGCGGAGGAGGAGGAGGAGGAGGAAGCGGGGGGTTGGCCGGAACACAGATCTGGTTTCCGAAGTCGGTTAGCGAGGAGCAGGAGGCGTACGCCAGAGGATTCGTTGATGCTCTTCTGGAACTGCACAGCAAGAGGGAGGTTGCCGCTGCTGCTGCTGCGGCCGCTGCAGCCAACGCTGCCGCTGACAACTCATGCGTGACCGGTGCCAGAGACAAACGAGTCAACAACATCTCGGCTGGTTACGACTTCTCGTCATCGCTCGATCTGAGCAAGGCAGGTGGCGCTAACAGCAGCAGCGGCTGTGATTCGCGGGCTAATTATCCCTATCTACCTCATCCACCGCCGCCTCCGCCGCCTTTTCCCCCGTCCGCACCTGCCTACCCTGGCATCGGCTGCGGTTCTTTCTTCGACTCACCTCCGTCGAGCGGACATTGCGTCGACCTATCGCGTTCCGTTGAACAGACCCACGTGACATTCGACAGAGGGCAGACGACCGGATCTACTTTCGCGCCATCCAATCAAGCGGTTCGTCTAAAACCGGACAGTAACCACAGACGACCGAAGGAACTACGGACGCCTAGCTATGGTGCCGACTACACGAGTAATGCCGTGTGGGGGACGCCCTCATCTACCTCATCTGTCCCTCCGATTTCATTTCTCTCCGACACCCCACCCATCTCACCCATCGACATGGCCCAACAGGAAGCCATCAAACTTGCACGCAAACGCGCCAGGAACCGCTTGGCTGCCACGCGCTGTCGAAACCGGAAGTTGGAACGGATTTCTAGGTTGCAGGAGAGAGTGGACGACCTGAAGGAGCAGAATGTCCAGCTGACGAACACCGCCGCAGAACTTCGTGAAACCATCAACCGCATGAGACAGGAAATCAACGAACACGTGACTGGCGGTTGTCGTCTGCTGCCCTCCACCACTCAACACATGAGTCTCATGTGCTGATGACGTAAGACATGAGTCTCATGAATCTCGTCTGATGACGTAAGACATCCCACGTCTCCTCCTCGTCCTCCTCCATTCAGTGTAAGAATTGTGGAAAAATAACGGGGGGGGGGGGTTGGACCGTTATGCACTTGGAATTGTGGTGTGAAAAACATACTTTAACATGGGGCTCTAAAAAGACTGGGGTTGAAACCCCCAACCCCCCGGCAATTCTCACCCTGCCTCCATTGTGATGTCTCATTCAACAGCACGCCTTATGTGTCCTTCGATGTCGCGCCTCCTCTGACGTACATCGGCTGCTCATCTTGTCTGATATATCGCGCCTTTGCATGAGCGACCATGCACGATCTCGACGTAACAATGTCTGATGACGTTGTCTAGTGATGACTGTATCGCAATGTTATCTGAGTTTCTCTGAGTTTTAAGGGACATCTCATCATCTGAGTTTCTCTGAGTTTTAAGGGACATCTCATCATCTGAGTTTCTCTGAGTTTTAAGGGACATCTCATCATCTCATGAACAGTTGCTTAAAATAATAATCATGAACGTTGTTGACAGAATTCGTTGTCGTGCTGTGATGTTAGACATATTATGACGTTTACGGCTCAACTGTTCATCCAGTTCACATTCGCCCACCGTCAGTTGAACAGTGCTGGTTGGTATACGCTACAATCACGAAACCCAGATATAAGCTGAGATCACTATTTATTAAGTAATCCGAGTCTGGGATTTAAACAGCCTTCTACTCTTTAAAGGTAATGCGTGAAGCCAGTGGATTTTAATGTAGACAAAGTACATGTGTAAAATAAAAACGAAATATATTAATATTGAAATGTTACATTGACAATAGCACTCTGGACATTAATTTCTTTTCTATGCTATTAAATTCTTCTCTTTTCTATAGCGCACTTTCTCTTTGCCAGCTTCAGTTGTTCGAAAAGAATGACAGAACGACAGAATTGCAGAAAGGAGGTTTTATAAACTTGATATCTATTAACATAAATTTTATGCCACTGATAAACTCTCATATTTTGTTTCCTGGACATCTCTACTATCGATCTACGTAATGTAACATAATATATTAACCTATCTGCCTAAGATTGTGTTTTGACTGATCGCCTGTGAATAGGCTGGTTCCCGCGACTTGGCTTTTCAGGTGCTGTAGAAATCTTGAAATCAGAAGTATTATAAATACCAATACCATTGTTGCTATTGCGCTTTTAAATTCCGGTGGCGGTGATGCTTTAACTCTTTCCCGCCGGATCGGGTCGCGGGTGACCCGATAAATCCAATAGGTATCGGAACAATTCAGGCGGGAATGAGTTAAGAGCCTAGACCGAGTCCAAACAAAACACGGCCTCATAATTAAAATTATATCAATTGTGTTTCAACTGAGTTAAGACGACGAGTATGATTATTATAGAGAATCCGTCATCTGTTATAGTTTGTGATAATATAAATGTTTGATAATACAAGACGTCCCTTTGAATCCAAAATGGAGATGTTTTATCTTTGACTGTAGCTGCGTAGACTAACGGTATTAGCCTATTGTTATTATCAAGTACATGGTTGTTGGTTCTACGAGTTTATGCTGTTTTTATAGGCATAGTCTATACTTGTTTTGTTATTATTCATATCATCAGTTGATGATAAGTCTGTTATCTAGGAGAAAGTTTATCATTATTTTGTGTTTGAGTTACCAATGTATTAAAAGTCATTATATAAGTTATTATCATTGCAAATTACCTTTCTTAATTGATGGAAGATCTTATGTTCAATCAATGCTGTTGTTTGTGCAGTTACCAGAAGCCTTACATCCTTGTTAGTCCCCCTGGAATGCCCATGTGCAAATATTTCCTCATTTTCTTTAAGTATTATTATTCTTTATCATTTCGTCCAGACACATAATTATTATGTCAAGGAGGCGTGGATGAAAGGATTAAATAAGAAAGTATCAGGAAAGGAAGAAAGGAAAACGATGGATGGAAAGATTGTTGGATGGATGGATGGATGGATGGAAAGATTGATGGATGGATGGACGGATGGATGGAAGGATTGATGGATGGATGGAAGGATTGATGGATGGATGGATGGATGGAGGAAGGAAGGATTGATAGAAGTTAGGATGGATGGATGGAGGAAGGAAGGATTGATAGAAGTTAGGATGGATGGATGGAGGAAGGAAGGATTGATAGAAGTTAGGAAGGATGGATGGATGGGTGGGTAAATGGAAGGATAGAAGGAAGAAAGAAAGGATGGATGGAAGAAAGAATGGATGGATGGATTGATGAAAGGAAGGATTGATGGAAGTTTGGAAGGATGGATGGATGGATGGGTGTGTAAATGGAAGGATGGAAGGAAGGAAGAAAGGATGGATGGATGGAAGAAAGAATGGATGGATGGATTGATGGAAGGAAGGAAGGATTGATGGAATTTTGGAAGGATGGATGGATGGGTGGGTAAATGGAAGGATGGAAGGAACTTCAAGGAAGGAAGAAAGGATGGATGGAAGAAAGAATGGATGGATTGATGGATGGATTGATGGATGGATGGATGGACGAAAGGAAGGATGGAAGAGAGGATGGATGGATGGATGAAAGAAAGAATGGATGGATGGATTGATGGATGGATTTATGGATGGATAGATGGATGGATGGATTGATGGATGGATGGATGAATGGAAGGATGGATGGAAGTAAGGAAGAATGGGTGGATGGATGGAAGGATTGATGGATGGATGGATGCATGGAAGGATGGATGGACGGATAGATGGAAGGAAGGAATAATGAATGGATGGACGATTTATGGATGGATGGATGTAGAGATGATTTTCTATCAAATGCAGCAATACGGCATTCGTAATGCCATACATAGGTTATTCTAAAAAAATTCAGAACTGCACAAAACGACCTTTTTAGTCGTCCGGACCAAAATGTTTGATCGTCGAAATCCCGTGAAAATATCACCATTTTGAAATTTTCCCGCCCCCCCCCCCCAAACTGATAACCCTTTTTAGTTCTTCGTTCACTATATAACACTATGAGTCACTGCACAAAATCTTACTTTCAACCAGGGGTTATTTTAACGTGCAGCTGGACACAAAGTGTGTAGTTGGAAAAGAAATTTGTGCAGTTAATTTCAATTTGCTCAGGCATCAATCAGAAATAGCCTACTCAACCTTTGACACTAATAAGCTTCTGCAAGCACCAATTTAGTAGGCCTAAGCGGTTTTTAAATGCAAAAATATAAAGGAACTTTTAAGATTCCTGCGATTAGGCTAAGAGACAGGTTTGGCCTACTTCAGTTTCTTCAGCAAGCGATTCACAAAATAATAGGCTACTGTTCCGTATGTAGAATATAATTCTTCCGGAATACATTATGTAGGCCTAGATCTAAGCTTATGATATAGGCTACTGCATGGTGAACTAAAAATGAGTTATTGAACGGTAACTAGTTTTTATTTTACATTCTGTACGTTGTCGCTTCAAAACTTCCAATAAAAGTTTGTGGATTATCATGACCGATGTCCTATATAGTATAGCCTATTTTTTAAAGCTGTGGCTGGGCTGGGAGCGCCTCTGAGTAGGTTTCTTGAAGAGGCCCTATATAAATTCTCGAAATGAATGAATGAATGGAAAAAGTCCTACGAGATTGATGTTCGCCTTATAAGCTAACACCAAAGACTCCTATAATAACTATTGAGTCGATTAATTCGGTTAAAGTGCACCGTTTCTAAACAACATGCAACCAAAAACGGAACTTAGTTTAATAAAAGTTACAAACCGGGTTAAACCAAAGACCTTTAAGTTACACTTAAAGTGTAACTTAAAGGTCTTTGGTTAAACTTTGATCTTCAATGTGACTCAGCTGTGAGGCCAACCAAATCGCCTTCATAAAGCCTTAAATATTACGTACTTTACTTTATATTGTGTTTAGATTGTAGCATTGACAAGTTGACAACGTAGTTCAAACACAGTTTAAACCAAAGATTTTAACAGTTAAAATATTTGGTTTAAACAGCAAATTATGAGAATCGAATAGCGGCATTGAAATTAACATGGAAACATTACCGTTGCGACTCCCTTTCTTAATAAAGTCGATTGACGTCATAATCCAAATATGACGTCATCATATAAGCCGATGTGTGATTGTCCAGTTCGCTGATCGTCATTCATTTCTGTCAAATGCAGCAGACGCACACAGAGAAGACGACGAAGAAGACGACCCAAAAAACGACTAAAACGACGACAAAATACGACGAAGATGATGAAGAAACCAACGACTATAGCTGCACTGTCCCTGAAGAACTGAGCGGCAATCCATGATCATCGAAGTGAAACAAGAGATAATAATTGTAAGGTTCGACAGAAATTTTTATCACAGTCATTCCTGTAAAAATAAGTGAGCAAGTATGATTAAATATAAAATTATGCAATGAAGGTTCATTTGATGTAAGTATTAAGAAGTGAATATACGAAAGCAAAGTAGAAAGATAAGCACTATGTAAAACTTAGAAACAGGGCTTATTTATGGCGTAAGTGCCCGTCTTTTATTTTACTGCATCGGATTTCGTTTGTTAAAATTATTCATATAACGCATTATATGATCGTTCGACAAACGAGCATCAGATCGTCTCTTACTAATTTTTAAGTTAAATTTCGGAGGTCATTCTATATAGGCCCTAAAGAAGCTTATCTGCGTCCCTGTATCATGTCGCAAACAGTCGGGAGCCATGGCAACAGTGACCGATACGCTATGAGATTGGTGCAGAGAGAGTGCAGAGACAGAGAGAAAAACATAGGCCTAGTTAGACGAAGTCTTCAGGCATAAAATAATAATGTTGTCTACGTGTCTCTTTCTATTTCCACTATTATGACGCCATTTGCATGCATAGCCTATAAGCGCAATATTAATCCCAATGCCCATTAATGCAGCTTCTACCAGAAAGAAGTTTTATCTGCTGTCATTTGCTAGACACAGAATACTGCGTATTATGACGTCATATATTGTATCTTTGACCACCAATTCTGCCTGCGCAGAATGAAGTGCCGCTTTGTGACCATGAAGGACTGAAGAGGCGGCGTTCTCTGATTTCATTTTAGGTCTAAGAAACTTTTCCGAAGCAAGATGACCGATCTTAACTGAAGACGAATAAGCGTATACGTTCTGCAGATGTTTGAAGGGATGAACGAAGACGAACTTGCAAAATTAATGTAAGTAATTCAAAATCTTGCGCTTACGCATTCATTGAGGACATGGGAAGGGGATGCGTCAAATGTGGAATTGAATAAAAAAAATGTGGTGCTGCAGTTTGAAAGTTATATTTATAGAGTTCTGTAGCGCCTCCAGTGCATGCCACGAGAGAGGAAATAGATGTTCTAGCGTCGCCCTCCTTTCTTTATCCAGGCTCTGGACTGGCATTTATCTTATTGCACTGTATTTTTTCATTTCACTGGTCTTTTACTACACTGGTCTTCTGGATCGCTGTAAACATGATCACTGAATTGATCAGTACAAGAATAAGAATGCTATGACTCCTTATACGTGGATAATAATTTATGATCCAAAAGAAAACTTATCTCACAGTGTCCTTGTAATAGGTTACCTTTTCGAACGCGCTGATTTTAAAGCAGGACATAAAATTAAAGAGAGAAATTACGAATGATTGCGCCAACCCCCCCCGCTTCCTCCTCCTCCTACTCTTTTCGATGACTTTTTGTAAATCAATGCTACGCTGTAGAATTCTTCAGATGGGAAAACGGAAAAAACTTTGACATGTAAACATAGCTTTCGAATTTTTGGGGGGCGGGAAGATGTTACGTGTAGCCTATCATTTTCATGGAGGATGGTAGAAGTTTGCATGTACATGTGAACAACACCTTTCGAATTTTTCGGGAGGGGAATCTCAATCCTGGGGGGAACTCCCCCAGTCTATACATTAAACACTGACCAGCGTGATATCGGTTGGATCAATTAGCCAACAAACGAGGCATGCCCCAGCAGGATCATCTTGTAGGCTATTTCTTCCTATAACTTTCACAAATCACAACATGCATTATCTTTGTGGTTTTTCTGTGCTGCTTTAGGAACCACTACACTGTAGCCTGAGTGTAATTGACCTGAACTGGATGGGCCTGACGAGATTGGTCTTAGGGGGATTGTGATGAGTGACGGTTGTGTGGCTCTGTGTTGTGTTTGTTGTTGTTGTGTGTTTATAGTTTATTTGTATTAGTACCTGCCGGGCCTCTGGCGTGGCGTAAAACCCCGTAAGCTCCTCGCAAAGGCAGGAGGGCCCCTGGCGCGGATTAAGGGCCTAGGCCTAATATCCCGCAAGCCCACTATTATTAATTTTAAATTTATTCTTATTATTTGTGTGTTGTGCGTTGTTGAGCGGAGGAGTGAGACGGGAGGGATGAAGGAGTGGTATGATTGGAGGGAGGAGAGGTGGACGAGCGACAGTTGTCCATCGAAAGAGAAGGATCGATGATGACGTCATCTCAATCGACAACGATCGAGGCAGACGATCTAGCACAAGAACTTTTCATTGTATACGAGAATGAAGTAGAGATTTGTTGCAAATAAAGGACCATTCGTCACTTTGTGGACCTTGGAATAAACGTTAATGAAGTTACAATTTTTTTTCAATTAATTGTCTTTTTTGTGTCGTGTAGGCCTATTTCTGATTGTTCTCGACTTTTACTGTCGCCCTGCTATCGTAGGCCTAGGCCTATAGCCTATAGGCCAAGGTACACTGTATGTAGGCCTAAGCACGTTGGAAGGAACTGAAGTTCTGAATAACAGTTTGCGTAAATCTCTAGGCCTACTACTAATCCTGATCTTTGACTGCAATTCCATACTGAGAATATATCAATACGAGCGCTAGTGACTGAAACCGATCGAATAGTTAAAGGGCTAAAATCATATAATAATATAATTTATAAACGCCATGAAAAATGCCATACGCGTGGCATAATCAAAATTATAAAGCATAATTATATCAAAAGCAAATACATAAAAAAGAGGTGTCTAAATCTGCAACTGATAGGCCTAATAATAACTTGGCTTCCTTAGCGAGGTTGGCCAACGTCTCTACTAGAATGATTTTCATAATGTGCTTCGGGAAAAATTATAATGACAAAAACAATATAATAATAAAACAATAATAGTGATAGACCAGTTTGACATTCTATTTAGTTGACTATTGTTTATTACGGACCCCATTCATGCAGTATGGAAATAACATAGGAGAATATAGAAATAGGGGCAGTAGTAATAATAAATTAATAATAATACGTTATGTACTATGGTTCGGTGTCAGAATCACCTTTTGAAACCAGTCTACACAGAAATAAACACACAACAGCAGAATAATAGCCTAAGCTAATAGCAGTTGAATCACACGCTTTCTTTTTTTTCTGTGGTTGAATACTAAGAACCCATAAATATATTCACAAAGTGGCTTGTCTTCAGAAAAAATATAGGCCTAACAATTGCTTTAAAATTATAGGCCTCTTATTTTAATATGTAAAATAATATTAAAAAGCAAAATTATGCAGAAGAAACAGCAAATCGACAATTTTAAACTAATAATGTGTACATAAATCGCCGAAAATTAAGTCACTTTAAACACCTTTGTAAAAGAAAATTCATTTCGTATGGTTTATAAGCAAATCGAAACCTTGCCATATTAGTTCTGGTCCGAAGGGGAAGGATTATCGTTCATTAATTAAACGCTTGCCCTCGGGTGAGTCTTCCTGACCTAGAATTAGACCAGACTTTTGCAGTCCGTCTTTAGCCTGCAGAGTTTTGTTTTACAGCGCCATATTATAGTCTACTCTAGAGCATGGACCAGGGAGGAATTTTGAGTCTTCTACAGTATTTTCAACAAGTGTCTGTGTGCTCCAGGTCTACGTATTTTTTTCACCTATAGGCCTACTCTGCATAGGTCTACGCGATCTTTTGGTTATGAATTCTACAACCGCTGTTTAGTCTGTTGGTGCGAGACTGCGAGGAGATTAGTTTAAAAAACCCAAAAAGCAGTTTTAAAATAGGTGTCAATTTGCCCGTGGGGAGAATTGACGAAGGGAGAGAGGAGGGGTGTGAAGAGTTTTGGGGGTGTGAAGAGTTTTGGGCAGACGAAGACTTGAATAGTCACCACCACTTTTTGAGAAAAAGTTACACCCAAACCCATAATATGCCAGCATCCAAACACCCAAACCCATATGCCCAAACACCCATATGCACACCCAAACCCATATGCCAGCATCATCTCCCTTTCCAGTCCATCTGTGCGCATCACATGTCCAAAGAACGTCATCTTCTGTCTTGCCGCTCTTTGTCTCAGCGACACACCCCCTCTTAGTTGTCCTATCTCCTCTAGTATTTGTTCGTTTGTTCTTTTCTCAATCCATGTCACCCGCATCATCTTCCTCCAAATCCACATTTCGCATGCCTCAACTTTCTTCTCCAGTGCCTTGCATGGTTTTGTCTATGTTTCGCATCCGTAGAGTACCATGGGGAAGACCTTTACAATTACAATTAGCCTACAATGGCCTTTACAATTCGTGTGTTCATAATTCGTGTCCTCCATGACGGTTTTCATGACAGATAGGCCTACATATGTGGTTTGCCATTGTCTTCCTCTGGTTTTGCCTGCCGTACCCGTTCGTTCGCCTCCATATATGGGGAGGGCAGGCCTACCAGCAGTTCGCACCACGTGAAGGTGGGCACGGAGGACTTTGGTTCAGCGACTCAGGTCGACTCCGCATCTCCGTCCTAGAACGTTGGTCGGATCCCCTTCCGGTTCTACCTCCGTAAAGGTGATTGATTTGACTGAACTTAAGATTGAATATGACCCTAGCTATAGGGTTAATAATAGCCTAATTATTGGGGCGGATGTGAGGAAAATCTGTTTCCAACTCTGAGCGCCTCTGAATAGTTATTTTTCAAGAGGTGCTATATAAATCCTTAAATACAATGCAATACAGTACAATATAGGCCCTTTATGCAACGATAATGAGAATATTTGAAGCTGGACAACACTTAACAACGGGTAGCCATCTGGCGAGTCACCTGCTACAAGTCTGAATTGCCCACTCAATACTGCTTTTACCACCTTTCCTTTATTTCACGTGACTATGCTATTTGTGCGCTTAACGAGTCACGACAAGACTGCTTGTTTTGATCATGACGGTGTCGTAGGATTTTTAAAAGGTACCCGACGTAACAATCTCATCTTACCAATGAACTCGTTAACGACGCATGTGGGCTATCGTCTATATAGCATGACTATTTCACATGTTTATAAGCCTATATATCGTCCGTATCACATGACTATTTCACATGTTTGTTGGCCTATGTATCGTCTATATTGTTTATTATATGACATATCTATCGAGGCTTGTTGATTGTTTCAAATTTCACATCCACAAAGAGATTCGGTTACCAGAAACTTATAGGCTACTTCCAGGAAGCGTTAGGTCTACCTGCAGTATACATGGTAGGCTCTACAGCGGTACCGTTATCTATTAGACCTTAAAACAGTGGTTCTTAACCTTTTCAAGGGAACCGAACCCCAAGAGAAATCCATAACCACTCTCCGAACCCCTAAAGTTTGAAAACTAATTTTTTAACTAATGGGAACAAAATGAAATAAAAAATTGTGCCCAAATGTGATGCACTATTAATACATTCAATACATGAACTACTAACAGTTAACTAACCGTATACCAACACTACAAACTTCATCTTAATGTGTCCTTTGTTATTAAATAAAATTCGAAAAATAGACAAAAATTGCAAACAATTTTTCACTCACTCACTGACCCTGAATATGTATAAATTTCAGAGGACCTCTGCCGAACCCCTGGCACTGGCTCATCGAACCCTAGGGGTTCGGTCGAACACTGGTTAAGAAACACTGCCTTAAAACATTCAAATAGGTTATAACTATAATCAACTAATAGCTGACTATGCCAATGCCTCGGGCCAGACGCTGAGCCTAATGCTTTAATACTAGTCTTAATGGCATAATGCCTATAATAAATTATAATATTAAACACAATGTCATGTCGACATTTTTTAATCGCATTGCGTTTTGGCAACGTTGTATAGGCTGTAGAGTAGACAAGAAACGAATATTCTATTCAATTCTATGTTCGTTTTCTCTGTTTTCTGTGCGAAATAATATGAAATGCAAATACAACGTGTACCGGGTCTGGCATTACCTCCTCCTCCTTCTCCTCCTCCTCCTCCTCCTCGTCGTCCTCCTCTTCCTCCTCCTCCACGTCCCCCAATCATAGTCCAATGCTCAGAAGTGCACACACGATTCTTCAACAGGAAATCGATGCAGCTGGTAAGCGTCCAGTGCATATACGGTAGTGAAGGACTTTTTCAACGTTCCTACAAATAGCCGCCTCGCGTGTATATATATATATATATATATATATATATATAAGTTTATACAATTTTATATATAAATATATATCGGTCTATAATCGTGTGTTTATATATATTATATATATATATATATAATTATATAAATCGGTCTATAATTGTACGAGACTCGAAACCTCTACACCCCGTGTTAGAAGCCGAGCGCTCTAATCAATCAGCTGCCACTAAAGCGACGAATGCATGGAGTGCAATGTAATGAAGAGGAGTGTCTTGTATATATTTATATTTATATATATATACACATATACATATATATATTATATATATAGATTTGATTATGTTGCAAAGTAGGAATCACAGCAGTATTCGGTCAATGCTAAAGAAGCCATTCATACGAATTAATCGATTCCGTGCGGTGTCTCATCTGAATGGCAATTACTCTGCAGCAGCAGCAGCAGCAGCAGCAGCAGCAGCAGCAGCAGCAGCAGCAGCAGCAGCAGCAGCAGCAGCAGCAGCAGCAAGATGTTGATGCTGCATGTCTGCAACAGTCTAAAACACAGAATCATTTTCATCTCGCTTTTTTGCATAGACTTGCAATTAGTTATTAACCTTGGGTCTAAATGTCGGAAGTGCGTGGTCGCAGTTACCTTGAAGGAAATTGTGTGTGATCAGAAGATAATTATTAATTTCATCTAATTCACATGCACATCGTTCGTATACCTGAGAGGATATTGGAGTTAATTAATTAATACTATTAATAAAGTTTCTGAGAATTTGATACTTGTCCTGTGAAGTTAATCAAAAGGAAGGGAATTGCATTAGCAAAAGAGGAGTTAGATAATTAAGAATAGCCTAATAACAATAAAATAGGGCCTAATAATATCTTTTCTTTAATGAAACGCCTGCAAGACGCACTGCGCTTTACATTACAAGTTATGCAGTAATCTTAATTAAACTTAACTACTAACTGAACAGACAGGGATGGAAGACGTGGATGGTAGAATGACTAGTAGACCGATGTGGAACAGTAGCAGACGAATGAGCGACTACTAGAAGGAAAACGACAAAAATAGTGAAGTAGGCCTATAGCGGAATTTTTTATGCAGGAGTTGGAACTTGGAATGAAAAACTACATGCAGGAGACGGGTAATTCTATAACTACAGCAAAGTATCGATTATAATTAGGAGAACAATTGATTTGGAGGAAAACAGAGTCGACGTGGAATTGATTTTAAAACTGAAGAGGGAAAAGAAAAAGTTAGGCCTATAATTAGAAAAGGGATTAGAGCAGGATTGGTTCGTAAAACGGTCTGCATTTTAAATGATTTATCTGTGAGGTAATATAGGCTACTGTCATCTGACGAGTTGAAGCAGTCAGACATCAGCATAGGATACGGATGGCTACACAATTATTAGGCTATATGAACGGAATTTCATTTTATTATATATACATATATATATGTATAATCTGTAATATGTCTATATATGTCCAATAGGAATCATATATTATGGCATCCAGTGGCGGCGCCAGGGGGGGCTAGGGGGGGCTAAGCCCCCCCCTAAACGTGGCTCAGCCCCCCCAAACCAAAAGGCTGAAAATGTCTAAAACGGCTTACTTCGTAATAAGAAAACTAGACAGTGACCAACGGCAACGAAATCAACTATATTATCATAGTGTAGATGCTTATGCCATTGGCGGCACCAGAGCAGGGGTTAGGGGGCTAAGCCCCTAAATGTGACTCAGCTTCATCCCAAAGCAAAAAGCAATGAATATCCATGTATCGGCTTACAAGTTATTATTATTATCATATTTTCGGACCTCAACTGCGGCGGACTGTCAGAGGCCTACATCGACTCACGTGAGACATCAATTGCGACTGGGCTCGACTCCCGGACATCGACTTTCTCTGCGACTCAATATTAGTAATTTAGCATGCACTCAGTCCTCTTATTTATACCCTAATGGAGCTGCAGGGGACAGAGGGCTGAGGTCCGGGCCGGTCTGAGATCGAACCGGTCCTGCGGGGAAAAGGAGCCGAGATCCGCGATGGCGGGGCAGGAGGTTGAGGTACCGACCGCTCAGAGAACCGGACGGGTCTGGAAGAGGACTGGAGGGTTCGAACTGGCGGAGGAATGGGCTGAGATTCGGACCAGTTTGAGCCCGGGCTAGCCGAGGGAAGGGGCTGGAGGTCCGAGGCGGCGGGGGGAAATGGGGCTGAGGTCTGCACGGGGGCAAGGGGACTGAGGTCCGGACCGGTGTGAGTCCGGGCTGGCGGAGAAGGGGGGCTGAGGTTTGGCCCGGTGTTAGTCCGGGCTGGCGGGAGAAGGGTGTTGAGTCGGGTTGGCGGAGGAAGGGGCTGAGATTCACAAGGACAGCAATTTTGAATTTCGCTACAATAGCGTGTCGATGCTTATACTAATAGAATGCACCGCAGACCGTGATGAGGTGTGTGGTTGTGGACGGAGATGCTGCTCCCCCAATATTTCAAAAATATCTCAAAAATGTCATTGTAAATTTCTAGAGTGTTATCTACTGTTTATCCATCATGAACAATTTTGCTAGGACGAGAGCAAAACTGGTATACCCTTGCAGTGTGAAATTCGATAATAATTATTTATACAACGTGGAGGAACATTATTGAACTCATAACGAATTTCTTTCAGCAATGAAATAATTATGAGAAATTTGTTGAGATGACAGCTTAAAATGTTACCATTAAAGTGCTAATATCCACAAAATTTAAACAAGGGGACACTTTTGAAGTCATAGGGCCTAACCCATAACTTTCAGCATTGAAATGGTGAGCTCTTTAGTAAAAATGACAACCCAAAATGCTATTATTGCAATGTGGAAATTGAATTTTTTTTCATGACTTTATCATTCATAAACAATTAGCAAACAAGAGCCTGAAACGTGCTCCTGTCGATGTCAACAGCGAAAAACGCGCTGGTTTCTGGGGCTCCGCCCCAGACCCCGCTGAGGGAGCTTACGACGCTCCCCCAGACCCCCTAGTCGGTATGAGCTTCGTTCATTCGGCACTCGCAGCTTCGGGTCTCCAGCGCATGCAAAATTACCGCTCTTAAGGAAAATGTTCTACTTGCGCTCCTGGGAGGAAGGGCTTGGGATTTCAGCCCCCAAACCTGAAATCCTGGCGTCGCCACTGGTTGTACCCGTAAAACCCCTACATGTGACATGCCTCTAGGTTTTTTCTATATAGTCAGCCTACCCATATTTTCGGTGCGCGAGGAGCTCGGAATAGAGAGGGAGGAGACACTGCAGCAAACAGCAACTTGGAGGAAATTGAGCTACTTTGGCCATGTGATGAGATCTAACGGTCTGGAAAAGGAGCTGATGACAGCATGCGGTGAGGGAAGGAGAAGATGCGGAAGACCAAGGGAGAAATGGTTGGATGAGGTACAGGAAAAGTCTGGCATGAGACTGGAGGAGCTACGAGAGACGACTAGGGAGAGGAGACATTGGAGAGGATACATCAGGGCTTTCGCCAGAGCTCCAGAAGCTGACGGCACCAGGTGACCAGGTGACCCATATGACAGTAGGCTATACTTATAAACTTGTTAGGCTATAGGCCTAAACTTTTAACTTTTGTGATCATATTAAACACTAAGCCCATTTCTTTTACAATAAAATTTTGACATTCTTAAACTGGTAGCTTTAGTCTGCGACTCTGCAAAACGACTTTTTATTTAAGTTTTCATGATTTTATCGTACATAAATAGCTGGCAAAAAAGAGCCTTAAAATGGCTCAAGTTGGGGTCAACAGAGCTAAAAATGCGCTGGCGGCTGGGGCTCCGCCCCAGACCCCGCTGGGGGAGCTTACGACGCTCCCCCAGACCCCCTAGTTGGTATGGGCTTCGTGCCTTCGGCACTCGCAGCTTCGCGCCTTCGGCGCTTCAGAAAATTTTTCTAGTTGGGCTTAGGGCTTCAGCCCCCCCAAACCTGAAATCCTGGCGCCGCCACTGATGGCATCATGTGATCATATGATATATTTGAGATATGTGCGACTTCATAGAGTAGCGACGTAGCGTGGAATTGCAATTAGTCTTCAGGTGAAATATATTCTATATCATCGCTTTTCTTACTCTGAAGATCTTTCTGAAGATCTTTCTGAACGGTGTGACGCTGCAGATGAGTGCTTCCTGTGTCCTTCTGTCATCACTTGATCTTAGACATATATATATGTCCCTAATTATCCCCAAGGCCGTAGCCAGGATTTTATTTCGGGGGGTGTTTTCAGTGGCGGCGCCAGGATTTAGGTTTTGGGGAGGCTGAATTTCTTGAAAATTTCCATTTTTATCGGCCAAATTTCTGACGACCTTTTTAATCATAAATCTTGGAAAAAATATTTCATTTTCGCCGCGAAAATTTCTGATGACCTTTTTTAGTCATCAACTTCAATTTTTCAGATCGAAATTTAATCTATATTATTTAATTTATTTCATTTCGAGGGGTGTTTCATGACTTTATTTCATGGTTTTTGCATCACGAGCTAGTAAATGCAATAGCTTTTTCCTGCATTTTCCATTTCGGGGGTGTTCAAACACCAAAAACACTACGACCTTGCTAATTAATATTTCTTCTGATCTGCATCTCTCTACTTTCACTTCAGTTATTCTTCCGTCGATCTCTCCAATGAATCTCGACTTTTGTTCGTTTCTCGACCTGCAGCTATTTATTGTAAAACAACGAACGAAATTGATAACATGCACTCATACAAGATACAAGACACAAGATACATGTTCTGCATGCATGTATACGAACAGATCTGGTGATCTGATAGTTCGAGTCAATACAAAAACAACGAAAACAATTTTTTCTATCCTTAATCTTCTCCTTATCTTACTCATCCTTTTCCCGCTCCCCATATTTAAGTCCTATAGGCCTATAGCCCAAAATACGTAACGACAATGGCTAATTATAGGCGATTATGCCACATGCTTAGTTTTGATGATGATGATGATGATGATGATGATGATGATGATGAGGATGATGATGAGGATGATGATGATGATGATGATAATGATAATGATAATGATGATGATAACGATGATGATGATGATGACAACGATTTATTATAATTATGATTGTCTTGACTGATGGTCATTGCGCTGACCGCGATTGACGTATTAACGATAATTCTGAAATTCTAAAAGTCTTCACTTTACAGCCCATAAACAGGTCAAATCATTAGCATGAACAGGTGATTGGAGATACCTGTTACAGGCAGCAATTAATTATTATTGAATACATAACGATGAAGAAGAAGATGACGAAAGCGCGACAAAGATGTTTAATGCAAAGATGCATGATGACGAGGCTGACGATGAATTCGCACTGTCAAATGTCAATCCATAATCAACAATTAACGATTACTGTTCAATTATATCTAGATTCTAGTCTCATATTTGCACCATAGCGTTAATAGTCGCAGTCTTCATGCCAATTAAATTAATTACGAATTAGAATATTCATGTTCTAATTGGATCGCAGAGGCGGTAACTGTTAGTGGCGCTGTCATTTCGTAAGATCGCACGCATGTCGCTACGAGCACATACATGTCGCTCCGAGCACATACATGTCGCTCCGAGCACATACATGTCGCTCCGAGCACATACATGTCGCTCCGAGCACATACATGTAGCCCCGAGCACATACATGTCGCTCCGAGCACATACATGTCGCTCCGAGCACATACATGTCGCTCCGAGCACATACATGTCGCTCCGAGCACATACATGTAGCCCCGAGCACATACATGTCGCTCCGAGCACATACATGTACAATGTTTGTACATTGTACAATTGTTCATGTAGCCTAAGACTTCCGGTTGACTTCAACCTTACAGACATCTACACAATAGCCTAATTGCCCTAATATTACGAAGATCCTTAAGCGGCGAATACGCGCTAGATAGTCGTAATTGATCGAGTTGACCTTGGATAAATACGCAGCAGTTCGTGCTCAGAGTCACAGGTCATACACGTCTGCTGTTGTTGATGTTGTTGTTGCTGCTGCTGTTGGTTGGGTCGGTCACGTGACCAGAGACGTAGACGTGCTTTAATTGTGCTGTCTCGAATTAATTAACGATTCGTTCTTCAGCTTCTTCTTTTGTTAGGCCCTACATAATGTTCATCAAGTATTCTGAGCGCAAACAGTCTTCCTAAGCGCAAACCTATTGACTTTCTCTTCCATATCAATCCTGAAACATGAAACAAAATGATATAGGCTAGCTCCAGCATAATGAAAATAAGATTGAAATAAAAGATCTAATTGCTATGAGACAGATTTGTATTTCTTATAAGTGTCAAACGGTTAAACGCACGACCAAATGTGTGAGTGCAGTGGAGGAATTATGACAGTGGAAGAGAGATAGAGATATATTTAAATATAGGCAGACAGATAGATGAAGAGAGAGAGACAGAGAAAGATACAGGGAGAGGGACGGAGACGGAGACAGAGACAGAGACAGACAGACAGACAGAGTTCGATGTTGTTTCTGGGACGATAAACATGGGTCCCAATCCGTGAGCTAATGGCCAGCGGCTATAGAGTCTAAACCTAAGACTGGGCACCGGTTATAATTAATCAGACAATTTTTTAGATATCATGCGAATTGTAGATATATTCTAATAACGAATGTTCTGCTTCACGAATAGGATTCTGTCTTTATATACATG
Organism: Lumbricus rubellus; assembly: GCA_945859605.1. Lineage (NCBI taxonomy): Eukaryota > Metazoa > Annelida > Clitellata > Crassiclitellata > Lumbricidae > Lumbricus > Lumbricus rubellus. The sequence continues at coordinate 45,475,479 of OX243811.1, read as the reverse complement.
TATAATAATTTATCAGAATCGAAGCGCCATGAACACAACAGATTAATTACTAATTGACTATGCACTGTAGCGTATACAATGTATAATTATGTATACGTGTGGCTGATAATCGCATAAAAATTAGACTATGGGCAAAGTACGAGAGCATGTCCGTCACGAATAATTATATCCAGAAAACAACAAAGAAGCGGAACACAATGAACAGGTTGAATTCTAAACAAGACGAGAGGTAGGTCAACATCAGCGTTCACCATCGCTCCTCCAGCAAAGTCCCTCCAGACACTCTTACTAGGCCTACATAATATGTATATTATTGACTCAATGCCATAAGTAAGTTAAATGTGAATATGCTAGCCTGCTTATAAACGTGCGTTCATTCGGTAAGTTCAGTTTACTCCAACTTCGCTTTGGATAAGAAGAGAGAGCGAATGCTCCTATCTGCGAGTAACTGCAGGCGTAGAGGTCTACCTTGTTTTCCATAAGAACTAGAGCAAAGTAGCTTGTGTTTTTCGTGAAGAACGAAGTGTTCCAATTTCACCAGCATCCTGTCGTTTCCGCTGTCTTGGCTTAATCTATCTGCAAAGGTTTTGTACGTCAGTGAACGCTGAAGAGCTTTTCATATCAAAGCGATAGGAATTGACCGAATTCTTGGTGATATCTGCACTTCTACTGCTGCCTAGAACAGGGCCATCATTTATCCTGAGCGAGTATAACTGCAGCCAGGTTGGATGAAAAGAATTCGAAATAATCCCACGATTCAACCGTCGGTTGAACAGATGTGCTTCAACAATATGTGGATCGGACCACACCATGATCGCTGGAGCACCTTCAGGCTCCTGTTATGTGTAAGCTTAGTTCTTTATAATAATTATTATTCTATATGATATAGCCCACCATATGATCTGCCTAATTTTTAATACCAATTGCGCAACAGAGTCGCGTCATCTTTCACCTTTTCCTTCGTTAGCAAACACGTTTTGAGTGTATTAGTGAAACGTATAACTTTGCTTTCGGCCTTCTGGTGTTTATTTGGATGAATAATCTTCACATTTCTATATTATTGCATCGAGTTCATCTGCCGAATTTGACGGTAAAAAGTCTCTGCTTCTGTCCATTTGTCTCTCCCTAGATATATATATATATAATATATACATGTATATATAATTTATATATATATACAGGTATACACGTACCTCCTGTCTATTGGCTGTTGAAGCCACCTGCGTATAATCTGTGAGCAATCTGTTTTGTCTTTATATAGGCCTATGCACATTTGCAATGTAAAGCCTCTGTGTCGCTTTGTCACTCACTGTCTGGGTCGCTTCAAGACTCACCTGCGTTCTTAAGGTCTTATGTCATTAATCGTCGTCTGTATAGATTTTCGTTTCCTGTCTGCTTCCGCTCCTCCTCCTACTCCTTCTCCTTCTCCTCCTCTCCTCCTTCTCCTCCTATTGCTCCTCCTCTTCGTCCTCCTCTTCTGTCTTTCTACATATATCCTCTCTCCCCCTCTCACTCTCTCTGTCCCTGTATCTGTCTCTTTACCTGTCTGTCTCTGTCTCTGTCTGTCTGTCTCTCTCTTTCTTTCTGTCTCTTTCTCTCTCGACTCGTATACATTGCCCTTCATCGGTTTGTATTTTCGCATGCCTTTCTGTTAGCTTCTCTTTCTTCTGCTTTTCGTATCTGGCTGCCTTTGAACGGGCACTTCACTCACTGAGCGGTAAAGTCAGCAGAAATAAACAAAACTGATAAAATACTTGGTAGCCTTTATAATCCATCTTCAGCCACTGATATGCTTCTTCGTGCAGAACAATGTGACCAATGATTCAGTGATTAGCACTCCTGCAATCTCCGTTGTTTATGCTGTGTCAGTTGCACTGCAGGGAGCATCGAAAAAAGATGGTTAGCAGCAGCAGCAGCAGCAGCGTCAGTCTCCATTATCTCTTCTGCCTCAGCAACTGATGCGGACTGTCGACAACCCGTTAAGTCTCATCATCTCGAGACACTAATCGGGCAGAAAATGTTCGATTAGGGCTGAATCACTCGTCTAAAACAATCGTAGGACTAATTAACAGGACGTGACAGCGGCATCCACATAAATAATGTACGTCGTCGGTAGCAAGTGGTTTTGCCAGCTGCCGTCCCACTGGTCCCACTTAGAAAACAGCTGCTGCTTCCGGTGTCTCTTATGACGAGTTAATCATCTCTTGCAAGTTGCTGCCAAATATCGTGGGAGTTTATTTCACCGAATTGCACATCAACAAACTACTATAGCCTAATATATATGTTATCATGTTCTTTGACGCATCGTTCTGTTGCTGATAATGTCTGGTACTACCAGGTATATGCCAGTGAAATCAGACATGCGTGATGCTGCAGCTGGCCACATTATCTCGAACACGACTTTCATTTATTATTTGTATGTTAATTGCGGAACATTCTGCCCCATGTTGTGAAATTCGGTGAAAACGTTGAAGGCTGAAGATCCGTGAGTGCATGGCTTATAAAGTATAATAGCACGATGATGCAACGCTTCGTCATTGAATTGCGCTATACAATTATTATTTTTTTATTTCTCCATTTCTATAGCGATTCTGATTATGCCATATTTAGTCCATGTTCTAGCTTTTCTGTATACGATATATACAATATAGTATACATATACAATCATTAGAACTTACATGTATGCACTCAGTGCTGAGTCGGCAGAACATTTTATACGGGCAAGTGAGAAAAATCTTGGAAGCGATTTACTTCTATTATGGCTGTCATGATAATTATGGCTATCCCTACAGTATCGAAAAATGATTGGGTGCAAATTTTCTGCATGAAAATTGTATTCCATTGCATTGTATCTATAAATTCATAAAGCGCCTCTCACAGTGCACACCAGTCGGAGGCGAAAGACCCACAGAAATGAGAGCAGGCCTATAGTTTTGAGATAGCGAAGAGATATGCTTCGTGTAGCCTATTAGGCTATAGGCTCACCCATCGATAACGAAGAACGTGTCAATGGAAAGAGCTGATTCCAATGCGCAGGACCAATGAAGACAAAAGCACGATTTTTGTCCAAAACACTCCTTGCTTGCTTGAAAATCGACCACAAATGGATGCTAAGTACAGTTTTGAAAATCTGTTGAAACCATCAAATTTGCATCGTACAGAATTTTTTAATTTTATATTTAAAACCACCATGAAAACTGCGTCTCTTCGATTTATTGCGTGTGGTTGAGCTTTATATCATATGCCACCATGCAAAGCACATAGAAAGATCAACCCTTAAAATGTGTGAATGGTATAGGCCTATAAGGCTATAATAGAAAGAACTGCTCAGTCAAAAACTCAATTCCTAACTTAAGAGAACCTCAGAATGCACAATAGCAGAAAGGGCGCTGAATTATTTTCAGAGACAATTACTTAAATAAATTCTAAAGACTACGGTAACTGAAATGCAAACCAACAGACATACTTTGGTAACAGACTTTGCTAACACTGACCAATTCGACGAAGTTGGTTAAGCTCATGCATGTGACTCAAGATGCCTGACTTGAGCTAAGTATATTTGCAGACAAACTAAGCCTATACAAATTACAAGGGATCTGTCACTGTCTTCTCTATTTCTAGCGATTGGATATAATATTTATATAGCGGTTTTCGTCATTTTGTATTGGGGAGGGGGGGAAACGAGCTGACATTTCTAATCCGGACTGTCAAGCACGTGTCCGGCCGTCTCACCGTCCGATCGTACGACCGTTGCCGTCCGACCATCCCACCATTCCACCATCCCACCGTCCCTCCGTCTCACCATCCCACCGTCTCACCATCCCACCATCTCACCATCCCACCATCTCACCATCCCACCATCTCACCGTCTCACCATCCCACCATCCCACCGTCCATCCTATAGCTTCGGCGATCATGACGCAGAAGTTTCGTCAGTTTGTCTAAGTGTCTATGAAATGATGACAAATTGGATTCAGAAGCCTAAAAAGATTGACGTTGATTCATGTATAGACTCATAAACGGTGCAATGTCGATGTGGGGAATCACTTAAATGCACCTACATGTATTAGTATATAGGAGTGCAGCAGATGCATGCATGGTAACCAGCATTGTCCAGCAACATGGAAATATACATTGTATACATGTTGGTTGGTGAGATAGCAGAAACTGGGTTCAAAGTGTCTAATGGTGTGTATGCAGCGTAAGGAAATTTACTCAGCTGAACTGAAGCCGAAGCTTATAGCTGCAGTAATAAGCAAAAAGCTGTATGCGTGAATGTAGGCCAATGATTTGATATTTAAACGCATAAAGCATAGCCTACTCGGCGACGAAAGTCTCTGAAGTTCTGAACCCTCGACTTATGCGGAAACTGTCTAAAACAATTGAATGTAAATGTAATGTAAATGTAATGTATGCTGAGAGTGGACAATTGTGAGATTGGTCAGCGCACATATCATGAGTGATAGGCGCATCTAGCAATTTCTTCACAAGCGCATATATACAGGGGCTTCCGGGTTCAAAAACCAAAAGTAGCCTAAATGATTTCCATTTTCTTAAATTATTCTGTGTAGGGTCGGTCTACGTTTTGACCATACACGTCTATTGGAAACTTCCGAAATGAATCCCCGAAGGTTGACTCGGATAGTACACCGCTGAATTTCGTCCTTCACTCACGATCACCGAGTCAATTGATGCTTGGTCATTTTTCACACTGGCGATATATAAATGCATAATAATAATAATAGTAATAATAGTAATAATAGTAATAATAATAATAATAATAATAATAATAATAATAATAATAATAATAATAATAATAATAATAATAATAATAATAATAATAATAATAATAATTAATTCCTATCAACTTGAGACGTAGAGTATACGACGAATAGACTTACTTGTGCTGCATCCATGGCATGGTGCTGCAATCTGCAGCTGGTCAGAGTGACGACTGCAGGTGACAATTCAGAGAGGTGTTGGTTTTCGGCGGCGACAGAGTCTGACCTTTAGCTGCATCAATCGGCTGAGAAGGAGGAGGAGGAGGATTAGGTGGAGGAGAGGCAGGGGTTCGAGTCTTGTTGTTAAAGCGCGTATTGTTGAGGAGAATGCTGTCCGGATGCTTGTCAAAGAGTCTTCGGCTGCGGCTGCAGAACGCTGCCACACGCTGCCTGAACTGTCGTCTGAAGACGCAGTAGATGATGAAGTTGACGGATGAGTTGGCGGACACGACGAGGTTGCTGATGTGGAAGTAGTAGAAGTACGGCATTCCGCAGACGTATTCTTCGCTGAGGGCGTAGAAGAGGAGCTGGTTGAGGAAGGCCGGGGTCTGGCAGACGACGAAGAGCAGGATGATGACGATCATGACGAGGGTGAGGTTCTGCTCCTGATCGTCACCCGTCGAACCCTGACCCGGAAGCTGGATCGCCCTGAGGCGGCGCCTCGACATGACGAGCTCGTGGATGAGACAGGCGTTGAGGACGACGAGGATGACGAGAGGTCCGAGAAAGACGAACAGACAGTAGAGAACGTTTTCGTACAGGATGTTGTACAGTCGCGAGTTCTTTATGCTCTCCACTGGATTCGCCTCCAGAACTCCTTTCGTGCTGTGTTCTAAACGGTACTCGAAGAACCTCGGCAGGTTGTAGAAGACGATGATGGCGGCGAGGATGGCCACCTGGCGCCTCGCCTGGGTCATCGTGCACCAGAGTGGTGCCTGGAACGGTCGGCAGATGGCCACGTAGCGGTTGACGGCGATCAACACAGTTATCCAGACGGTCCACATCATCGTGATGTGGACGAGCGGCCAGATGCAGACGGTCAGGTAGGCGGTCAGCGGGTTCGAGCTGTCGTTGAGGAAGATGGTCAGCGCCAACGAGATCTGCGCGAATCCAGTGGTCAGCAAGAAGAGGTTGTCGGCGCAGGCCATCACCTGGAGCAGGAAGGTGGCGACGTGACTGTGGCGCTCCCAGCGGAGAACCGCGAACGACAGAGTGTTTCCGATGAAGCCGAAGACGCACAGAGCGCCGAAGATGACGACGTAAAGTACGAATGTGAACCACTTACAACTCGCCTCTTCCATCGTCTGAGGTGCTGTACTGTTGCTCCAATCGCCACCTGCAGACGAAGGGACCATCGTCACCTGCAGTGAGGCCACACCACCGCCACCACCACCAACACCAACTCCACCAACACCAACGCCTCCAACACCAGCAGTAGCCATAAGAGCACCACCATCAGCCACTCCTGCTGCATGCGTCGTCGTCGTCGACGGATACATTTTGTCTGATTCACTTTATTTCTTAAAGATAACCAAGATAACGTGGAAATTATTTCTCTGCAATAATTCTGGTTCCGATGAAAAGTTCGCTCGTCTTTTGATGTGGACGCTCTCTAATCTGCTGCTGTCCGTTCTACGACGATGTACGAGATGAAGCCCGTCTGCAGCCTTCCTGCCTCCTCTGCTGCTGCTGATGCTGCTGATGTGCCACGTACGGCTGCTGCTGCAGATGCTGCTGATGCCACGTACGGCTGCTGCTGCTGCTGCTGCTTTGCTATGGATGCTACAGAGCGTCGGTCGTCCAATGGCACCAAAGACGCACTTCGGATCGGCGCATTACCATGCATGCAGACCGACGTTTCTATGGACTCCAGCATCTGCTGTCATGCAGTGGGCAATCTAGTCCTCTCCTGGGTGGATCGAGGTTTCTGAAGAGAAGGAACTATTATCATTTTGTTAAATTATTTTTATGCAGGAAACCTCGGGGAAGGTAAATTCTGGGGACTTTCCCTCTGGAGATGTCTAGATTAAACACTGGCAGTCATGATGTAGCTAGCTTCAGAGCAACGGGGTCTTTACAAGTCTATGGGTGATGCTGCTGCTGCTGCTGCAGAACGATGCCAATAAAATCTGAAATAATTCTGAAACAGCCAATGTAATAACATCACTGTATATGGTATATGCCCATATGGCTGTTTCATGAGCCCGTTTCATCGCTCCATGCACGAATAATTACGAAACAACCAGCATGAGACATATATTATATATATATATATATGTATATATATATAGATCTATCATATTATGTGAATATACACATATAATTGCGCTCTCAAATCTCTTACAGGCCCTACATTGTATCTATAGTTATATATAATATATTTAGCTAAAAGAGACCTCTGTACTAAATGTATAATGTTCGATTATACGACGGTTATAAACGTAAATTGTGTGAATCGTCATCACATTGCACATCATTATGTTGCATTATTATACATTATGCATATGCAATTATACATATCCATTGGAAGCTGTTAATACTGACCGCGTGGATCGTTCGGTTTATGTTCATGCAATCGTATATGAAAATATGCCTAAATAACGTAGACCTACAGATAGATAGCATAGCAGTACATGCATGTAGGCTATAAGCCAGGACATTTTTAATGTGCAGTTCTTGACAAAAGGTGCAGTTCTAAATGGATTTGTGCAGTTGTAAAAGCACTCCTTCGCAGTTAAAGATAGCATAACAGGTAATATTATATTATTGGCTGTGTACGATTTTCGCAGGAGGAATAAACATCACAGAGTGATAATATACTAAAATAAAGGTCGTCGGATGTGAAAAGAATAAAAGGTCATCAGAAAAATCTTTAAAGAAAACTTTAGGACGGAGGACGCGTGAAGGAATTTAAATGGAAAAAGAAGACGTCGTGCAGTTCTAAAATTGTCTTTGAAAATGCAAAGCTCATCACATTATTGCATTGATTTGTAAATACGTGTGTAGTAGGCCTATACATAATTATGATATTGATGCAATGTCTGATGTAAACTATCTACAGCAAATGTATACTCTATAGATGAAATATGTGAGCTAGAGTTTCATGGCCTGCCACATGACCCGTGACGGTTGTATACAGATGAAGGCCAACGTGGGAGGAGGGTCCTATAGGAGAGCAGTATCCTACTTTCAATTCCTTGCCTTTTCAACTGAGCGTTTAACTCCCTCCCACGGCGTTCCACGAAATTAAATTGTGGTTACACTACAAGATGTGGTAGTAAATAGGCAGAATATTATTATAAGCCTAATAGAAGAGGTTAAGAAATTTGTTTTTATATCTTAAATGTGCAAACACAATTATACATAGGCAAAAGAGATTTTTATTGTTTGAGGTTTGTTCATCGAAGTGCAATTAAGAATGCACCGACTTACTTACTCACTCACTCAACCACAAGACTCAGTTGTTGTCTTTTATCATAAGATTTCTTATCAGAAACATTAACGTAAACTTTGTTGCATTCGCATGTGTAAGGTAGCAGCTAAGATATTCTTCATGGATCAGTGGCAGGTCTTAATTCTGAATGCAGGATCTTGGATCAGGTTCATCTCAATGAATATGACAGCTGTTACTTGTATTCCCAATTTCCCATGAAACAACCGATTTTTCCAGGGGATGTTGATATAAGAAATTGCTTTCATAACATACTCCGATGCAGTCGCATTACAGATTGTGTTCGTCCAAACGTTTTTCTACTATTCGTCATCTTCCATGGATAGGCCTATATATAATTGTATATACAGTATATAACATATACAATATATAATATGTAATATATATATTACTATAATATATAATATATAATATAATATAATATAATATAATATATTATAATATAATATAATAGTGCGACCTGGTGGCGGACCGGTAACGCGTCCGCTCACAGAGCGGAAGGTTGCGGGTTCGAATCCGGGTAACGACCTTGGGCAAGTTGTTCACGCGCACGTGCCTCTGTCACCAAGCAGTATAATTTGGTACCGGCGTAAGCTGGGAAGTAAACAGCAAGTCCTGCGATACACTGGCCCCGTGTCCAGGACCTTGGGATTCGTCCATTGCTGGCTCAGGGCTATGGAAAAGGAGATGAGCGCCTCCCTGTGTTCCCCATGGAACGGGATGGGACTTTACTCTTTACTCACTTAATATAATATAATATAATATAATATAATATAATATAATATAATATAATCTATATAAATAAAAATGAACTTTCCAAAAGTTCGTCGCATTTTCACGCTGAAAGTGACCCACCGATTGTTTTGAAAATTTTACAACACCTTCCATTCCCATTCAACCGCGTGTTAAGATGTTTTCACCCGAAAAAACGCAACCGTTTCCACAAAAAGTGAACTTTGCAATCCGTTCGCCCGCCATTTGCAACTTCAACGAAACCATGCGCTTGCAAATTTCCGAATTGTCTTCACCCGTAAAACACAGTGACGATACATCAATGAGGATGCGTCCCGTGACGTCATAAGCGAGCGGAATATTACGAAAGCGGCCTAAAATTCTTGGGCTATATCCGCTGTCACTAAAGGACGGTGTGAGGGAGGGGGAGGGGAGGGGGAGGGGGAGGGGAGGGGGAGGGGGAGAGGAGGGGAGGGGAGGGGAGGGGAGGGGAAGGGGGAGGAGGAGGGGAAGGAGGAGGGGAGGGGGAGGTCTTTTCTGCCACAGCAACGCGTGGCTGGGTACAGCTAGTATAATATAAAATGTAATATTTATACACTGTGCCCCATAAAAAAAACCCAAAAAACTTTGTCATGAAACGCATGTAAGTCTAATGTTAAATAAGAAAAAGTAATGTTTCATTTAAGAAAATGTTCGAAGTGATGTCCCTTCGCTTGAACGTAGGTTCTCAGCCTTGGCCGCCACTGTTCAATAGCTTGTCAATGACACTCTGCTTCAACTGTGCCCACACAACGATGAAGCGCTCCTTCAACTCGTTGATGTCCCGTATTGCTGTCTGGTAGACGCGTTCCTGTATTAGACCCCAAATTCTATAGTCAACGGGATTGAGGTGTGGTGAGTTTGCTGGTCAGAGTTCCGGTCCAATGAAGCTTGGTGCTTCACGTCGCAGCAACGCAATGGTGTCCTTTGCGCGATATGCTGAGGCGCTGTCCTGCTGGAGAATGAATTCGCTTGACATCCCCCTGATCGCTGGCAACATCTGCTCCATCAACAGGATATTTCCTGTAATATTTGCCGTTGACCTTCACCCCAGGTTCAATGAAGAACAATTCCGTGCACCCGAGCTTCGAGACGTAGAAACTTTTATTACAATTGGCTTAGTTTTATATAAGATTTTTGAAAAGTTTTTTGGTGTTTTTTTATGGGGCACAGTGTATTATATATATTATATATATAATATGTAATATAGTATTACACTGTGCCCCATAAAAACACCAAAAATCTTTTCAAATATCTTCTATAAAACTAAACCAATTGTAATAAAAGTTTGTACGTTGTTTCTCAAAGTTTCTCGAGCATATTGTCCCTTTTATCTGGTTTAGTGACGAGAAGCTGTTTACAGTGGCGCCTCCAATCAACGCTCAGAACGATCGTCTCTACGTATCCACGACAACACTGAAGCGCAACGTTGACGCCAATCGCCTACTGCGGACCCGCCCGACTTTCAGCCGCTCACTGATGGTCTCCGTCGCCGTCTCGAAGCTCGGGTGCACGGAATTGTTCTTCGTTGAACCTGGGGTGAAGGTCAACGGCGAATATTACAGGGATATCCTGTTGATGGAGCTGATGTTGCCAGCGACCAGAGGGATGTCAAGCGACTTACAAATGTATTCATTCTCCAGCAGGACAGCGCCCCAGCACATCGCGCAAAGGACACCATTGCGTTGCTGCGACGTGAAACACCAAGCTTCATAGGACCGGAACTCTGGCCAGCAAACTCACCAGACCTCAATCCAGTTGACTACAGAATTTGGGGTCTAATAAATTATAGGAACGCGTCTACCAGACAGCAATACGGGACATCAACGAGTTGAAGGAGCGCCTCATCGTTGTGTGGGCACAGTTGAAAGCAGAGTGTCATTGACAAAGCTATTGAACAGTGGCGGCCAAGGCTGAGAGCCTGCGTTCAAGCGAAGGGACATCACTTCCAACATCTTCTTAAGATGAAACATTACTTTTTCTTCTTTAACATTAGACTTACATGCGTTTCATGACAAAGTTTGTTGGTGTTTTTTATGGGGCACAGTGTATATATTACTGCATACATGTATGCAGTCGACCAATATGGATGAGGTTACTATCCGGTCATTATTTAGTATTTACTGTCCTGCATGCATTGCTTATCAATACGCGCGTTAAATAAGTCAATAAGACAGCTAATTCTCTGACCATCCAGTGTTATGACTGGCTATACATGTAGCTATCTATTGCTAGCGTTTACGTTGTAGCACACGTAACTTTTGCACTATGAGAACATTCAATCTGTTGCATGCTAAATTTGTACATTGGCAGAAGGGCAAGACAGAGTAGGCCCTAAATGTCCTGGTAAAAATCCGTTGTCTTGTTCTCTGCCCAGATATAATACAATATAAGGCCGCTAGAAATTTTGCCCCGTCGAGAATTTTGCCCCTGTCGAGGGGTAGATAATTATCTTGGGCATATATCGCTCTCGGAAAAAAGTATTCATAGACTATGCGCAGTGGACACTGGACACCTATATAGGGGCTTTCAGCCCACGGATCGTGAAGAAGAAGATATAAATAATAGATATCGCTCTCCGTAGCCTATATTGGTCGCTTCAACAAATTTCACTGGTTCACTCTCGATCTCTGCCCGTGTACAATTCAAAGTTCCTGTTTTGGTTCTTAAGTCTCAATTTTATCTTGCTCTAAAGTAGCCTACACCAGTACACCTATCTTTGTGATCGCGTGCTTCTTGCCAATCCTATCTTTTCTCTCCAGTTAAATCGCACTGGGAGCGCTTCTGAAAGCCTTTTGCTGTGAGAAAGGCTTTTCACAATTGTCATACAAAATAACGAGTGCCCTCTACATAATAATATAATTATAATTATGATAAAGATGCCCTCGTTACAAGGAATGTCTGGTGACGCTCTACTCAATTATTGTATCATAGTAGCGACATCTATGGACTGCAGCCACGGCAGTAGTAGACAATAGGTTGGTTCTATACCACTACATCCCAGTAATGAGTGTTGATTCTATACCACTTCCCCCCTCCAATGACGTCACTGAATTGGTATACTGAATCAGCCACGCCTCTAACCAATGGCAAGCCTCCAAATTGTCACGTGACCTGTCAATCAATTATTTGTTCGTGTGCTTGTCTGTCTGTCCGACTGTATGGATGTCCCTCTCTTTGTATGTGTGTCCGACTGTATGTCTGTCCGTGTCTGTATGGCTGTCCGACTATATGTCTGACTGTGTTTTTGTATGTGTGTGTATGTCAGTTGTTAATTAAGTCCGAAAGACATGGGGCTGCCCGCCCGCCCCCCCCCCCCCCCCGCTGACACTCGTCTATCACCCGCGGGCATTCGGATAACAAAATTCAACACCCACAAACGCTTGCGGGCGCACACCCGCTGACACTCCTCCGACCAAATTCAACGCTTGCCTGCTATATACTTTATAATTAAACCCGCGGGCACTCGAATAACAAAATTCAACACCCACAAACGCTTGCCTGCTATTATATACTTTATAATTAAACAATTAGGTGTGGTATACAATAGGTGCACGTAAAAGTGTGGTATGCCAAACGTATGTATGCAAAAATAGTTCCTTCAACATGTGGCATGCAAAATGAGATGTGTGCAAACTGTAGCGTAATCAATTCGACGACTGCTCATTATTATTGCTGACAATCAATGGCAAGCTCGCTTCAACATTAAATTCAACATGCAAAGCGCGAATATGCATTTAAATCATTCATTCCTTACACGCCAACGCTAGGCTATGTGCCACACACTTTACAATTTGGAACACACGAATTTTATTGCAACAAGTGTAGCCTATTTAGAAAATCAAAAACAGAACTTTACAGTCATTGGTTCACATTTGAGACGTGCAAACACGTAAGTGCGAGAGGCGAAGGTGGCACTTAGCAGCATTTTCAGGACTTTACATCCATAGGATCACTTTTGAGATGTGCAAATACACACGCACGAAAGACGAAGGTGACACTTAGTAGAATTTTCATAACTTTACGGCTATAGGATAACATTTGAGATGTGTAAACACAAACACGCGAGAGGCGAATGTGTTAATTATCAGAATTTTCAGAACTTTACAGTCATAGGATCACATTTGAAATGTGCAAACACGCACGTGCGATAGGTGAGTGTCACATTTAGCACAATTTTCAGAACTTTACGGTCATAGGATAACGTTTGAGATACGCAAACACGCACAGCGAGAGGTGATGGTGTCACTTAGCAGCATTTTTCAGAACTTTGCAGTTATAGAATCACATATGAGATGCGAAAACATGCGCGTGCGAGAGGCGAAGGTGACACTTAACAACATTTTTCAGAACTTTACAACTGTGTGATCACATTTGAGATGAGCAAACATGCACGTGCGAGAGGCGAAGGTGACAATTCGAGGTTTGAGAATTATAAGACTCTATGACCAACGCATTTGATAATTGTCATAAAGCCTTATAATTCCCAGCCCTCGTCTTAACAGCATTTTTCAGAACTTTACTCTATAATGTAAGTAGTTGCATAACCTTATGTATTGACTCACCTCGATAAAATAAAAAATAAAAAATTAGCAAACTTTCAAAATTTCAACTTTTCCCCCCAAAATACCTTTAACGTAAGTAGTTGCATAACCATATGTATTGGCACACAAACGTGAAAAATTCAACAAACTTTAAAATTGTTCGATTTTTCCAAAAGGTCTGTGACGTAAGTAGGTGTAAAACCTTAGGTATTGACTCACAAGGATGAAAAATTTAGCAAACTTTAAAAAATTTCAATTTTCTGCGAACATTGGAAGCGGTTATAGAAGCAGTGGAAGTGATGGTAGGAGCGTTGGGAGCAGTGGGAGCGGTGGTGGGAGCTGTGGGAGCGACAATGGGAGCGGTGGTAGCAGTAGGTGCGATGTGGAAATGACTATGATAGTGGGAGCATACATACTTACTCACATAATTTCTTTAGTTCAACAACTTTTCATTTGCAGAATCCTACAATTGTTTCTTAGTTCCCAATTTCTTCACACCTTCAACTCACAATTCTTTCATTATTCCACTTTTGAATGACACAAGTGTACAATTCAACAAATACTTACTTACTTACTCTCATAATTTATGCACTCCAACAACTTTGCATCTGTAAAATCCTGCACATATTTCTAATTTCTTCATTCCTTCAACTCTTACTTTATGCATATTTCAACATCTCGATCACGCAAATTCTACGATTCCTTGCATACTTACTTACTTGCACACAAAATTTACTTACTTCATCAGCTTTTCACATGTAGGCCTACAATGCTGCACATATTTCTCATTTATTCACAACAACAATTCTTAATATTTACATATTTCAACATATCAATCGCACAATTCTACAATTTCACGTATACATACTTGTTCACTCACATAATTTCCTCAATCCAACAGCTTTCAATGGTACAATCTCGCATATATTTCTCATTTCTTCAAGCATTCGACTCTTACTTCTTGCATTTTTTTCATCAAATCAGTCGTGAAATTTTTCAATTCCTATGCTGCTTACTTGCTTACTCAAATAATTTCTGCACATCATAACCTTTACACACGCGCATATTTCCCATTTTCTCATTTCTTCATTCCCTCAAATCTTACTTCTTACATCTTTCAAAGCCACAACCTCTCAATTCTACTATTCCAAGTAGACTTACTTACTTCATGCATAGAACTCTTCACATACAAAATCATGCAAATGGTTCTCATTTCTTCAATTCTTCAACTCTAACACTTAATTCGCACATGCTTCAACTCCCCAATTCTGAAATTGTTCAATTACTTACTTCTTGAAGTAACAAAAATTGAAAAGTAAGAAGTTGAAGAACCGAAAGAGATACAGTTTTCTATCATATCAAAGTGAAAAGTAGAGGTAGTGTTGAATGTTTTATGATGGTATGCGGTAGAGTGGACTAAGCATAGGATTGTAAGCAGATGTTGGTGGTTGTGAAGGATGAGAATGAG
Source organism: Lumbricus rubellus (assembly GCA_945859605.1). NCBI lineage: Eukaryota > Metazoa > Annelida > Clitellata > Crassiclitellata > Lumbricidae > Lumbricus > Lumbricus rubellus. The sequence continues at coordinate 45,460,464 of OX243811.1, read as the reverse complement.
TATGAGAAGGTGTAGGAGGAGAAGAAAGTTGAAATTTTCCCATTATCACCATTTTTTCTTCACAAAGTTTCTAAATTCGCACATTTTCTGACATGAAAAGTTTCTAAGTTCGAAAATTTGATATGTGACTACAAATTTTTCTTCACAAATTTTCTAGGTGCATACATTTTCTGTCATGAAAAGTTTCTAAGTTCGAGAATTTGATACATGACTGCCAATTTTCTAAGTGCATACATTTTCTGTCATGAAAAGTTTCTAAGTTCGAGAATTTGATACATGAATACCAATTTTTACCGCAATTTTTCTAAATGCTTACATTTTCTGTCATTAAAAGTTTGTAAGTTCGAGAATTGGATACATGACTGCCAATTTTCTAAGTGCATACATTTTCTGTTACGAAAAATTTCTAAGTTCGAAACTTAGATACATTTCCGCAAACTTTTCTTCACGTGAGGAGGAGTAGGAGGTGGAAGAAGGAGTATGAGGAAGAGGTGATGGGAGTGTAGGTTTCTTTAAATTGCTTCAAATAGGTTGTAGAATGTAGAGTATAATGATTTTAAAGTTCTAAGTATTCGAATTCATAATATGTAAGCCGAATATTTTAGAATGTATATTGGAAATATGTGCAAAGTCATGTTTGTATGAATTTTCAGCATTTACAAATGACAATTGTTGAATGAAACAAGTGATACTTAGCGTTGTGAATTGTTTCAATTACATTACTTTACAATACTTTGTACAGAATTGCAAATTTCGGATGCATGAGATGATCAAGTATACAGCTCTTAGTCATCAACATTAAGTCTTTTAGTTTACAGACATAAATGTGAATTTAGCTGAGTCAGCAATATGTAAAAGACTGACAGTTTGCTATAGTAGAGTTCTCACATAGTGACACCAATATTTGAATGCTTGAAATGATGATGTTCACGTTTCTTAGATATAGGAATCTTATGCATTTTCGATGGTTAGACATATGCAATTTTTAGCTGAGTCATCAATTTAGCAAAAGTATACGTTCGAAGGAATAAAATACCAAGTTTGAAAGATTCTATATGGTGAATCATACACCATTTTTAGCTAAATGTACGTCTTTGCAATTGCTGGCATTGACAATTTGATAGAATTTAACGCGAACGTCGGTTGCAATTATAAGTTTCACAAATTTCTACCACGTAAAAGCATTGACATGCTTAGGAATGCGTGGCTGGGTGACAAGGCGACACGGACGTCTGTCGCTGCGGTCACAACAGCTCCAGCGGCGGCAGCGGTGCTAGCGATCCGATCCGATCAGTCTTTGGTGCGAGGAATACGAACGATCGTGTGCAGCTTTATCTCATACTCCACTTTTCATACTTTACAATTGCACACGATCGTCCGTCTTCCTCACACCAAAGGCTGATCGGATCGGATCGCATGCACCGCTGCCGCCGCTGGAGCTGTTGTGACCGCAGCGACAGACGTCCGTGTCGCCTTGTCACCCAGCCACGCATTCCTAAGCATGTCAATGCTTTTACGTGGTAGAAATTTGTGAAACTTATAATTGCAACCGACGTTCGCGTTAAATTCTATCAAATTGTCAATGCCAGCAATTGCAAAGACGTACATTTAGCTAAAAATGGTGTATGATTCACCATATAGAATCTTTCAAACTTGGTATTTTATTCCTTCGAACGTATACTTTTGCTAAATTGATGACTCAGCTAAAAATTGCATATGTCTAACCATCGAAAATGCATAAGATTCCTATATCTAAGAAACGTGAACATCATCATTTCAAGCATTCAAATATTGGTGTCACTATGTGAGAACTCTACTATAGCAAACTGTCAGTCTTTTACATATTGCTGACTCAGCTAAATTCACATTTATGTCTGTAAACTAAAAGACTTAATGTTGATGACTAAGAGCTGTATACTTGATCATCTCATGCATCCGAAATTTGCAATTCTGTACAAAGTATTGTAAAGTAATGTAATTGAAACAATTCACAACGCTAAGTATCACTTGTTTCATTCAACAATTGTCATTTGTAAATGCTGAAAATTCATACAAACATGACTTTGCACATATTTCCAATATACATTCTAAAATATTCGGCTTACATATTATGAATTCGAATACTTAGAACTTTAAAATCATTATACTCTACATTCTACAACCTATTTGAAGCAATTTAAAGAAACCTACACTCCCATCACCTCTTCCTCATACTCCTTCTTCCACCTCCTACTCCTCCTCACGTGAAGAAAAGTTTGCGGAAATGTATCTAAGTTTCGAACTTAGAAATTTTTCGTAACAGAAAATGTATGCACTTAGAAAATTGGCAGTCATGTATCCAATTCTCGAACTTACAAACTTTTAATGACAGAAAATGTAAGCATTTAGAAAAATTGCGGTAAAAATTGGTATTCATGTATCAAATTCTCGAACTTAGAAACTTTTCATGACAGAAAATGTATGCACTTAGAAAATTGGCAGTCATGTATCAAATTCTCGAACTTAGAAACTTTTCATGACAGAAAATGTATGCACCTAGAAAATTTGTGAAGAAAAATTTGTAGTCACATATCAAATTTTCGAACTTAGAAACTTTTCATGTCAGAAAATGTGCGAATTTAGAAACTTTGTGAAGAAAAAATGGTGATAATGGGAAAATTTCAACTTTCTTCTCCTCCTACACCTTCTCATACTCATTCTCATCCTTCACAACCACCAACATCTGCTTACAATCCTATGCTTAGTCCACTCTACCGCATACCATCATAAAACATTCAACACTACCTCTACTTTTCACTTTGATATGATAGAAAACTGTATCTCTTTCGGTTCTTCAACTTCTTACTTTTCAATTTTTGTTACTTCAAGAAGTAAGTAATTGAACAATTTCAGAATTGGGGAGTTGAAGCATGTGCGAATTAAGTGTTAGAGTTGAAGAATTGAAGAAATGAGAACCATTTGCATGATTTTGTATGTGAAGAGTTCTATGCATGAAGTAAGTAAGTCTACTTGGAATAGTAGAATTGAGAGGTTGTGGCTTTGAAAGATGTAAGAAGTAAGATTTGAGGGAATGAAGAAATGAGAAAATGGGAAATATGCGCGTGTGTAAAGGTTATGATGTGCAGAAATTATTTGAGTAAGCAAGTAAGCAGCATAGGAATTGAAAAATTTCACGACTGATTTGATGAAAAAAATGCAAGAAGTAAGAGTCGAATGCTTGAAGAAATGAGAAATATATGCGAGATTGTACCATTGAAAGCTGTTGGATTGTGGAAATTATGTGAGTGAACAAGTATGTATACGTGAAATTGTAGAATTGTGCGATTGATATGTTGAAATATGTAAATATTAAGAATTGTTGTTGTGAATAAATGAGAAATATGTGCAGCATTGTAGGCCTACATGTGAAAAGCTGATAAAGTAAATTTTGTGTGCAAGTAAGTAAGTATGCAAGGAATCGTAGAATTTGCGTGATCGAGATGTTGAAATATGCATAAAGTAAGAGTTGAAGGAATGAAGAAATTAGAAATATGTGCAGGATTTTACAGATGCAAAGTTGTTGGAGTGCATAAATTATGAGAGTAAGTAAGTAAGTATTTGTTGAATTGTACACTTGTGTCATTCAAAAGTGGAATAATGAAAGAATTGTGAGTTGAAGGTGTGAAGAAATTGGGAACTAAGAAACAATTGTAGGATTCTGCAAATGAAAAGTTGTTGAACTAAAGAAATTATGTGAGTAAGTATGTATGCTCCCACTATCATAGTCATTTCCACATCGCACCTACTGCTACCACCGCTCCCATTGTCGCTCCCACAGCTCCCACCACCGCTCCCACTGCTCCCAACGCTCCTACCATCACTTCCACTGCTTCTATAACCGCTTCCAATGTTCGCAGAAAATTGAAATTTTTTAAAGTTTGCTAAATTTTTCATCCTTGTGAGTCAATACCTAAGGTTTTACACCTACTTACGTCACAGACCTTTTGGAAAAATCGAACAATTTTAAAGTTTGTTGAATTTTTCACGTTTGTGTGCCAATACATATGGTTATGCAACTACTTACGTTAAAGGTATTTTGGGGGGAAAAGTTGAAATTTTGAAAGTTTGCTAATTTTTTATTTTTTATTTTATCGAGGTGAGTCAATACATAAGGTTATGCAACTACTTACATTATAGAGTAAAGTTCTGAAAAATGCTGTTAAGACGAGGGCTGGGAATTATAAGGCTTTATGACAATTATCAAATGCGTTGGTCATAGAGTCTTATAATTCTCAAACCTCGAATTGTCACCTTCGCCTCTCGCACGTGCATGTTTGCTCATCTCAAATGTGATCACACAGTTGTAAAGTTCTGAAAAATGTTGTTAAGTGTCACCTTCGCCTCTCGCACGCGCATGTTTTCGCATCTCATATGTGATTCTATAACTGCAAAGTTCTGAAAAAATGCTGCTAAGTGACACCATCACCTCTCGCTGTGCGTGTTTGCGTATCTCAAACGTTATCCTATGACCGTAAAGTTCTGAAAATTGTGCTAAATGTGACACTCACCTATCGCACGTGCGTGTTTGCACATTTCAAATGTGATCCTATGACTGTAAAGTTCTGAAAATTCTGATAATTAACACATTCGCCTCTCGCGTGTTTGTGTTTACACATCTCAAATGTTATCCTATAGCCGTAAAGTTATGAAAATTCTACTAAGTGTCACCTTCGTCTTTCGTGCGTGTGTATTTGCACATCTCAAAAGTGATCCTATGGATGTAAAGTCCTGAAAATGCTGCTAAGTGCCACCTTCGCCTCTCGCACTTACGTGTTTGCACGTCTCAAATGTGAACCAATGACTGTAAAGTTCTGTTTTTGATTTTCTAAATAGGCTACACTTGTTGCAATAAAATTCGTGTGTTCCAAATTGTAAAGTGTGTGGCACATAGCCTAGCGTTGGCGTGTAAGGAATGAATGATTTAAATGCATATTCGCGCTTTGCATGTTGAATTTAATGTTTAAGCGAGCTTGCCATTGATTCTCAGCAATAATAATGAGCAGTCGTCGAATTGATTACGCTACAGTTTGCACACATCTCATTTTGCATGCCACATGTTGAAGGAACTATTTTTGCATACATACGTTTGGCATACCACACTTTTACGTGCACCTATTGTATACCACACCTAATTGTTTAATTATAAAGTATATAATAGCAGGCAAGCGTTTGTGGGTGTTGAATTTTGTTATCCGAGTGCCCGCGGGTTTAATTATAAAGTATATAGCAGGCAAGTGTTGAATTTGGTCGGAGGAGTGTCAGCGGGTGTGCGCCCGCAAGCGTTTGTGGGTGTTGAATTTTGTTATCCGAATGCCCGCGGGTGATAGACGAGTGTCAGCGGGGGGGGGGGGGGGCGGGCGGGCAGCCCCATGTCTTTCGGACTTAATTAACAACTGACATACACACACATACAAAAACACAGTCAGACATATAGTCGGACAGCCATACAGACACGGACAGACATACAGTCGGACACACATACAAAGAGAGGGACATCCATACAGTCGGACAGACAGACAAGCACACGAACAAATAATTGATTGACAGGTCACGTGACAATTTGGAGGCTTGCCATTGGTTAGAGGCGTGGCTGATTCAGTATACCAATTCAGTGACGTCATTGGAGGGGGGAAGTGGTATAGAATCAACACTCATTACTGGGATGTAGTGGTATAGAACCAACCTATTGTCTACTACTGCCGTGGCTGCAGTCCATAGATGTCGCTACTATGATACAATAATTGAGTAGAGCGTCACCAGACATTCCTTGTAACGAGGGCATCTTTATCATAATTATAATTATATTATTATGTAGAGGGCACTCGTTATTTTGTATGACAATTGTGAAAAGCCTTTCTCACAGCAAAAGGCTTTCAGAAGCGCTCCCAGTGCGATTTAACTGGAGAGAAAAGATAGGATTGGCAAGAAGCACGCGATCACAAAGATAGGTGTAGGCTACTTTAGAGCAAGATAAAATTGAGACTTAAGAACCAAAACAGGAACTTTGAATTGTACACGGGCAGAGATCGAGAGTGAACCAGTGAAATTTGTTGAAGCGACCAATATAGGCAACGGAGAGCGATATCTATTATTTATATCTTCTTCTTCACGATCCGTGGGCTGAAAGCCCCTATATAGGTGTCCAGTGTCCACTGCGCATAGTCTATGAATACTTTTTTTCCGAGAGCGATATATGCCCAAGATAATTATCTACCCCTCGACAACCTATTGTCTACTACTCACGGCATATCACAAACTGAGCCGTTCATGAATTAGAGTACACAAAGTCAGACATTGTTTGTCGTCTCAGTAGTCAGTACATCCAAATAGAAAGTTAAGTACTGTCACAAGATTATAGACAGTGAAGCACATCGGTCAAGGCCACATGTGTGACATTTTGGTTAAGCAGTGATAAGCATGAACACTGGACACTGTGGATAAATCGAACTGAATACGCATGACAAATGAAAAGCTGCACGAAACTAAATTGACTTTTAGAGTTTAATATACATGTGCATGCTTGCAACCATCTTTGCATGCAATTTTATATGTTTTAAATAAAGCGATGTGCGTGCATGCATCATACATATATGTTTGCAATGTGGCAGACAAATCATATTTCTATAGAATACTCGTAGTTTTTCGGCAAACCCAGTTTTTTGCACATAGAGCTGGTTGGTTGGTTGGTTGGTTGGTTGGTTGGTCGGTCCAGGCATTCCATCATGTACTTCTGAATTCCTGTTGGGAAGCCTAGATCACCACTGACCTCGACTGCTGCAATGAATGAGATGTGTGTGTGTGTGTGTGTGTGTGTGTGTGTGTGTGTGTGTGTGTGTGTGTGTGTGTGTAACTGTGAGTGCATACATTATATAAGATATAGGCTATTCACAGCCTATATATATAGGCTATATCGATGCAAACAATTCCTATATATTAATCGAAGCTTGAATAAGAAATAGCACGTTCACCAAGCGACATCGTAATTGCTTTCCACTGTAGTTCATGACCTCTGACCTTGCAGTTGACGTCATGGTCGTCTGCTCGAATCATGCGCTTACTTCTGTATATATATATATATATTATATATAATGAATTATATATAAATATATATAGTCAGTTTTTGAACTCCCCCCAGAGACGTCTAGACTAAACACTAGTCTATAGGCCTATAGCCTATAGCGCTATTCTGCCATGGAGAAAAAAGGGCGAATTCTGCCACTCAGAAAAAAACCAGAACCTGCTCGGTAATAAAAGATAATTATTTATTTAAAATAAATTATATACTTAGACCTATATGCGAGACGTCTAGAGTCTAGACTAAATACTGTTCTGTAGCGCGGATCTGTCATGGAGAACGAAAATGCGAATCGGCAATAATATTATTCTGTCACGCTGCAGAAAAACGAACCTGCTCACTGCTCAGTGATAATAGATAATTATTATTTAAAACAAGTTAAACTTAATGTATCCGAGACATGCATGGAACTGGCCTCCGTAATGGTTCAATCAGTGTCACTTGGGCTTTGAACATGCATCGTCTATAATGTAACTTCATGTAATGCGAGGAAATGCATTGCAATGGATTCTAAAATATAATAATAGTTATAATATATAGAAGCTACAATGTAATCAGAAATATTATATATATATGATTATAATGAACTGCGAACAATTCACTTTTAGATTCAATCCGATCGCAGAAGTTCAGGTAAAGATTTTCTTGGAGGTAATCTTTTAGATCTATCATAGTATCATCTACTAACATTCTCATATAACTTAGCAAATTCAAATTTAATCTTTTTTAAATTTTATATAGTCACTTCAATTTAATTTTACTGATTCGCTCGTATTGGCATTGCCTTACATGAAAAAATATTGGCAGACAATAGCCTAATACTCATCTATTATCACGCAATTTCTCTCTATATTATTATTTTTGTTCTGCGTTTGTTCGGTTTCAAGACAGTTTTTCTAGTTATAAAACGCACTGGAATTAACTGAACTCGAACTGTGAGGACAGACAGTCAGAGCGAAGATGCACTCGGGTGGTCAATACAGCAAAGAATGAAGATGTATCGAATGCGTCGCCTGTATACCTAGCTTATTGAGTCAGCCAAGGGTCGCTTATAGAAGGAAATGGAAATTAATGTAGACCTATCTGTACGAAATGCAACAGACATTAAAGCGCTTTATGTCTGGTCTGAGTTCACTAATTTACTTAGCCTTCCATCACAGACAGCATAGATCTACTCATGTCAGTTTGTCACGACATGGCCTTCGTCGTGTTTCTTTACCGCTGTTCCGTAAGTGATCCTGGTGTTTGTCGTTACATCCAGATCGCCTCCGACGCATTTCAACCTTGATTCCACTGAAGGTGCACCATATAATATTATAGATATGTGGCAATACATTACATTACAATACATTACATTACATTATTTACTCACTGACCAATCACATCAATTGCTCTCCCTGACTCGCTTTTCACAGCTCAACATATTTTGATCGTCTATCAATCTTAGTCGACTTAATATTAAGCTATCCCTACTTAAGCTGTCAAATTTTACATGTATAGGAACAGTTTTCTCTCTTATAGTATCAACGAAGATTACCTTTAAAAAACATCAAGACTTTGGATAAACGACTGACAGACTGACCAACCATACAAAGTGAAAAGTATAGGCTACGGACGGACGGACACACGGGGACAACCCAAAGAACAGAAACACAGATACATGAAAAGCTGATGGAAGTGATGTGATATGATGGATTTAAGAAATGACGAAGGTAACGCAGGGCTTGAGGACTAAATTAAGAAACTAATTAAGGAACTAATTAATTAATTAATTAATGAAACCGGTACCGCATGGACATAGAACTGACAGATGATAGGCTATTTGGGACACGAGATTAAAATGTAAAGAGGAGCAGAAGGAGGATATTGGCCTGAAGAACTAAGGAAGACGACAAAATGGAAGTCATGAGAATATGAGTAGAAAACACAATACAAAACAAGGACTACATGTAGACCTAGAATCTCTTTCTTGTTTCCTTCATAAATCATTCCTCCGAACTCACCACCAGGCGGCGTCTGTTACAACGGAATTACAGCTGTCTGCCATCGCTAGTCCCCTCTGATCGACCTCTGCCATGTGTGATGGCTATTAAGACATGTCTTAATGAAGCAAATCAGCAATAATTAATTGCACTGTGTTTCTGAGGTAGAATACTAAGACAGTTGTATCGGCTGCCCATTACATCATAACATCATGAAACAGCTTCTAATGTTTGGCAGCAATCATTACTGCACTTAATTACAAGCAATTAATTAATTGAAAGCAATCAAGAGTTCATGGTCGCGTCACACTTCACCCAATTCAGCCTTTATACTTTTCACTCAAAATATTGCTAAACCGAACACAGTTGTTAGGCTACTCACTCTTGTTTCTATTTAATCGACACATCATTCTGCTGACGTGCATCTCACCAGGAAGCACTGTACATTGTATACTGCAATTAGGATAATTTATACATGTATGTGTAGCATCGTCAGTCGGAAGCTATTTCTAGGATGCGAATTGATAAGGATGCGAAAGATAAGAGCCGTTCGCTTGTCTCTGATCAGAATCTCTTTTCAACGCAGCCATGCAGCATCCACTGATAAGATGATCGCGAACGCAGCTGATGAGAGAGAGAGACAGACATACAGGCAGACAGACAGACAGAGAGAAAGAAAAAGAGATAAACAGAGAGAGACAGAGACAGAGAGAAAGAGAGAGAAAGAGAGAGAGAGAGAGAGAGAGAAAGTAAGAGAGAGAAAAAAGAGAGAGAGAAAAATGGAGAGAGAGAGAGAGAAAGAGAGAGAGAGAGAAAAAGAGACAGAGGCAGAGACAGAGACAGAGACATAGACAGAGACAGAGGCATAGACAGAGAGAAAGAGAGAGAGACAGAGACAGAGACAGAGAGAGACAGAGACGGAGACAGAGACAGAGACAACAGAAAAAAAAGAAAGACAGATAGAGACAGAGACAGAGATAGACAGATACAGAGACAGAGACAGAGAGGCATATACAGAGACAGAGAAAAAGAGACAGAGAGATAGAAAGAAAGAAAGAGAGATAGGAAGAGGGAGAGGGAGAGGGAGAGAGAGAGAGAGTTCACCTTCAATCTACATATAGCGGAAGCACCAATGTCAAGAACTACTGAGGCGTTAATGACGTGTCTTGAGGCCCGTGCTCACACACGCACACACACACGCGCACACACACACGCGCACACACACATGCACATTGTATACAAACCATCAAGAGGCAGACACCAATATCTATAATTCACCGTGTTATAAAATCGTGTGTCGAACAGTAGCTTGGATTAATTGATTTGTGACTACGCCTAGCAAAAAGGTCTGCAAAATTTAATGTCGACAAATTTGAAATGTTCTTACCAATTACTTCACACCAAGTCTCAATTTTGCGGTGATTTGAAAAAGTGCTGAAGCAATAATAACCTTATTGCCAATGGGCAGAAAAAGAGATCCAACATCGCTTTGGAAGTCAAACCCAAAACACAACGATCCGAATTAAAAGCAGGTCAGACACTAGTGTAAAATAATGTCTATGACCCTATAGGGCCTATACAGTATAATACACGTAAGAGCTGAAAGTCCATAATGTGTTAATACTTTTGCATCTAGACTCTAAATCTAAGTCTAAGCCTAGAATGCCTCTACAATGTATGTCTCGCATATGTCAGTGGAAGTGTATTAGACATGATGATAGGTTTATGGATTTTGTGACAGCTCAACGCAGCAGAGTTTCAACGCCAGACCATGACCAAGTGGAAGCAATGTCATTGTCAAAGCTGCTGTAAAGACAGAGCACAGCTGCTGAAGGATGCTGCGTCAAATCTTCGGACAACTGCTGCTTAATTTCTGATCGACTCCAATGATTGTCCCGGGTGTCCCCCCGCCACCCCTATCGACGCAGATGACGATAATTGCTTTTGATTGATATAAATATCGATCATTGATTGATTATAATCAATCGATTATCGATATTTATATAAATATCGATAGCAGACAGATCGAACAACTCTCTAACTCTCTCTCTCTGTCTCTCTCTGTCTGTCTGTTTGTTTTTCTGTCTGTCGGTTTGTTTGTCTGTCTGTCAGTCTCTCTCTGTCTATGTCTGTCTGTCTATGTCTGTCTGTCTGTCTGTCTGTCTCCCCTCCCTCTCTCTCTCTCCCTCTCTCTCGCTCTCTCTCTCCCTCTCTCTCGCTCTCTCTCGCTCTGTCTGTCTGTCTGTCTCTCTCTCTCTCTCTCTCTCTCTCTTTAGCTACATGTATCTCCCTCTCTCGTGTTTCTTATCCGGACAGGTAAGGATAGGAAGAGAAGAAAGAAGGAACAGGAGGAAAAGATAAAGACAGGATAGGAGGAACAGGAAGAGGGAGGAAAGGAAGCGACATAGGAAAGAAAAAAGAAAGGAATCGAGAAGAAAGCAAGAATTAATATGCAGAAGAAAGAAAGAAAACGATTCAGGGAAGGAGGGATAGAAGGATATAGGAAAGAATTTTTAAAATATCGATGTATGGGTGAAAGACAGAAAAGATGATTCTGTATAAACGAGTTATGATGCATACAGATGGATGGATGGATGATCGGATGGATGGATGGAAGGATGAAAGGATGGATGAACTGATGGATGAACTGATGGATGAACGGATGGATGGATAAACGAATGGATGGATGGACGGACGGGTTGATTGAAGGACGGATGACGGATGAACGGATAGATGGATTGACGGATAGATGGACGGATGGACGGATGGATGAATGGATGGGTGGATGGATTGATTGATGGATGGATGTATGGATGAATTTATGGACAGACGAATAGATGGACGTACCGCATGTATAGAAATGATTTGATGAGTGATATTTGATCTACAGATGAATGTTATTATGGATGGTGCATAAATCTCATTGATCATGTGACGAGTGTCTGTCATTATCTTGGAACCGCTTATTCCCTTGATAGATGGAATCTGTCTCGTATCACACACATAGATTGTCATAGGAACAATGGCGTCAGACAAGACCAATGCATTGTTTCTTCCTCCTCTTTAACCCCCATTGTCTTCGTCCTTCTGCTCTTCCTCCTACATATACGCTCTGTCCATTATCAACCTACAGATAGAGACAGACATACAACAGAGACAGATACAGAGACATATACAGAGACAGAGACACAGACTCAGATACACAGACACAGACAGATCATCATCATCGTCATCATCATCATCATCATCATCATCACAGACACAGAGACAGAAACAGAGACGTGAATAGTCGACCGCTCTGTCAATTTTTGCTGTCATCAGGATGTTTAACTTTCAATGCATGCAGTCTCGTCTCAGACGCAAAGACGTCGATGAGCAAACTAAACGGCAATCTATCCATTCCTGTGGTCATTCTGCCTGCATGTATATAATATTGTTTATACGGATGGAATCACGCCTCCTTGTTCAGTGATTGATCGAACCCTGTGACTTTGTTCGTCTTTAATTCTAATGCAAATAGCCGATGTGTCATCATCATCATCATCATCATCATCATCATCATCATCATCATCATCATCATCATCATCATCATCATCATCATCATCATCATCATCATCATCATCGTCATCGTCATCATCATCATCATCATCATCATCATCACCACCATCATTATCATCACCATCATCATCATCATCACCACCACCACCACCATCATCATCATCATAATCGGCTGTTTAACGTACTTCGTGTCTACGCTTCGTCTAAAAGATCTAATCGCAAAAATGTTAAAGACAGGCGAGAAAATGCAATTAGATAAACACATAGATGAGATCTATCTGTTCCATACTATTATCCCATATCTATTATCTAGTCTTATCAGGTAGGTCTAATTATGTTCACAAATCACACAAAGCCAATTAGATTTGTGTCTACAAAATAATGGTGTCTGTATAATTAATTTTCTGCTATTGAGCTCTAACACCTGTTGCATTAATTTCAAGATAATATAGCTAATTATAAATTTATATAACAACAAGAACACACAATTATCGTATTATTAAGAATTATAATTGTTGCAACACAATAAAAAAAACTAAAGGCAGTTGCTACTGTTGTCTTTCTGCATAAGGAAACTACTATAGTTACATGAGCATGACACGATTCTTACATGACCATGACACGGATCTTACATGACCATGACACGAATCCTACATGACCATGACACGATTACATGACCATGACACGATTAAATGACCATGACACGATTACATGACCATGACACGAATCTTACATGACCATGACACGATTACATGACCATGACACGAATAAATTACCATGACACGAATCTAACATGACCATAACACGATCAGTCGTTAATTAGATTCCGGCCACAGTTGTGAACTTCCGTCGTCATTGTGAATGCTGTCTGGACAGCACAAAAGATTCGGTGCTTTTGTGGGTGGACTACTAAAATGTGTTCTAGTTAATGTCGAGGCAATAACAATGTAGGCTACGCACATTTAACCACGCGACGTAAAGACAATGCATTCGCCTATTCAGAGTATATTATATGAACGAATAGAATAGAACAGGGCAGGACAGAACAGGATAGGACACGACAGGACATGTAGGGCAGACACCGTTGCGACATGTGATCCCAAAAGCCAGATTTCCTCCTTCTGAATACTAATTGTAGTCGCATACGCTATATATATATACATATATTAATATAGCGTATATATATATATATATATATGTGTGTGTGTGTGTGTGTGTGTGTGTGTGTGTGTGTGTGTGTGTGTGTGTGTGTGTGTGTGTGTGTGTGTGTGTGCCCGGAAACGCATTGTAGTTTCCTGCGGAACTGTGGCTGACTGCATGTCATTGGTCAGGCGTTACTGCAGCTGCAGCATAAGCCAACGCATCCTCTATCTATCTATTTATATATCTTTGCGGCATTGTAACGTTGCGAATGGTCTGTAGGCTATAACGAGAGGAGGACACGACATGAAACTAAACTGAAACGGACATTTATGTGATGCCTCATGACATGCGACTGCGGCAGCTGCATGTCCTCATGACGGAAGGCGATACCATGTGACATATTATGTGACATATGTGACATATTCGACCTTGTCTGTCTCGATGATGATGTAGCGACTTTAAAAATCAGAGGACAACAGCTCTGGTTTTATTCTTTATAGAGAGTCACGACGCTCCTTGAAATATATGCGGGATCGTTTCTACATCGATTATATACCGTATATATGTATAATTTTGTATATTTACTTTACATATTATATATATATATTATACACGGTGATTCATTAAAAAAACGTTACCGTTTTACATAAGTCAACATACACTGTAACTCATGTCGATGACCATCAATTCTAATTAAATGTCATAACAATGACCTCTGATGCTCTAACTAAGTGCTAAATAAACTATTTCACATTAAAAGCTATATTGACACAACGCGGACGACGAAACTAATGACGTCACGACGATCTCATTAAACAACCTTGCCAGATTCCAACATTCCCGTCAGCCACTGATGTTGTATCATGTAAACTTAATCAATTTAATCTGCTTTAGCCTCCTGAGGCTCCTGATCAGAAATTGTTTGCTGTAGCAGCACTCAGTAATAATCAGAATGATCACATTTACGTATCTGCCGGTACACGGAAGAGGGACGTTCCAGCCTGGAACGTCCCAATACGATCCGCAGCTGGAACTTCCAGCAGATCATATTTTGCGGAATCGACCAACTTTCATCAAATCCATTAGGCCCCTCTATAAATGGTGTCTGTCGGATCTCTGCACTTGGTCGCACAAACATATCCATTTAATCAAACCAGATGTTGAGGTCAATTGACAATATTACAGAGATGTTCTGCTAATACAGGGTCCTTTGCCAGACATTCGTGACATTACGGAGTATTTCATCTTTCAGCAGAATAGCGCTCGAGAGACATGTTGCGTTGCTGGAAACTGAAACTCCCTCATCCCGCCTACTCTGTGGCCACCCAACACCCCTGATTAATTTTAAATAGAGTAGACTATAAGATAGGTAGTGTCATGCAAGAGAATCTCCACAAATCTTGAATATGTGATGTCAACGAGTTGTGTCGTCGAATTGTGGAGGCATCGGACATAATGCATGGATCAGCACATCATTGATGAATCAGTCAAGCAGTGACGTACGCGTCTTCGCGCATGCGTAGTCCCCAAGGAGGTTATTTGGAACATAAATTTTAACTTCCATCATGTTCAGAAATATATATAACTCCTCTATCTTCATTAAAAATATTGTAGACTTACTCCGATATTTGGCGGAGTTACAGTCAAATCTGTATAGTCTAGGGCCTACAGATGAAAACTTTTTATGAATCACCGTGTATGTATAGTATTAGTCTATATAGGTCTAGTTATATAATGCAGGGCCGGATTAAGCAATGTGGGGGCCCTGTTCGGGAAATTTTTGCGGAAATTTTTTTAGTCATCTGGCGAAATTTTCGGGAAAATCATACCATTTCATCCGCCAAAAAGTTGATGACTTTTTTTAGTCATCTGGCGAAATTTTCGGAAAAATAGTCGTTTGGTCGAAATTAGCTCCTGACATTTTTTCCCGCATTTGTGGGGCGCCCTAAAGTGTGGGGGCCCCTGTTCGGCCGAACATGTTGAACATGCCTTAATCCGGCCCTGATATAATGCGTGCGCGCCAGTGTGCGCGCGCGCGTGTGTGTCATGAATGAGAATGAAGTTGGGGTTGATTGGCCATGGTGCTTGTTCTCACTGTTTGGTGTTCTCGTGCATTGAATACATTTCTCATGACAACTGCATTATACATATACTATAATTGCAATCGACATAAAAGAATGCCCCCCCCCCATGCACATCCGTACATCTGCATATAACTTGGACCCGAGGGAAACATCGCAAATTGCAACATCGTGACCTTATAACTTGCCTAATTTCTGATGTCATTCAGACGGTGGCTCAGAGGTATAGGCCTAGAGGCTATTATACTGGAAGACTACAAACTGGATTTGTTGAGGAAAAGGTAGACCGCCATTGCACATGTCCAAACTCAAACCTCAGGTTACATAAGCCATGCAACATCATCTATAAATCTAAAGCCTCACGTCCAAACCTCCAACGGTTATTTCATCCCACTGGTTTCACTAAACATTACAATACAATTATACAATATAGCTGTATGTTATATTATTTTCCTTCCCAAGTTCAGGAGTGCGCCTGCGACCATGCTAAAGATCATCAATACCATTGACAAAGTGTAGGCTTACAAGAAGGTCAAAGGACCCTAAGCAACACTATAGGCTATAATTATATGGACCTCTTGAGCGGAGACTCGAATCCGTGTGCAACACAATGCGAGCATTGTGTATCCATCCGACAACCCTGCAGCCTCGATATTAAATAGACAGAAAATAGCTTACTGATCTAAATATATCTCGGCTCACCTGATGCACGAAAAGCGATAAATCAAATCAAATCAAATCAAATCAAATCAGTTTATTCTGAGAACAAGAGACAAACAAACAAAACCAAGGTATACTGCAAAGAAAAAATACTAGACTACACATGAATAAAAATTAATGTTCGCAGGACACCTTGATTGAATGAACGGTGAACACTCAGAAAGGGTTGTGAGGACCTGGTTTGGCAGCAACTCGTAAAATAAAACAACTCGAACGTGTTTTAAATGAAATATATATTCTTTAACTTCTCGTTGTGTTTCATGTTTTTTCAACTACCTTCAAGTACAAGAACTTTAACAAGAACCCCGACATCTACTGTCTCCCTACTATACATAAGAGCTATTACTATACACTGGTACACTGTCAGTGATTAAGCGGTAAGCACTGTCCTGACAAGGGTCATCCAAAAAGGGACAGGTCCCGCTAACCTGGATAACCCCTGAACGTAACATGTAAGTCAAGATGGTGAGGTTAGAGATATAAACAGAAAAATGGAAATTTTTTTAAAAGAAAATACCATAAAAGAAATCAATGTGGCATAAGATCACACGATCAAAAAAGCCTTTGGCAACAAGCCACAAAACAAAAGACAAAAAAAAATACAAACAAAAAAACCCAAAGCAAAACCAAAAAAATAAGCAACAAACAATAGTCAGTAATGGCAACCTGAATCATTAAGCACATGTAAGATAGAAGTAATCATATAGAGGCAAAGGAACCAGAGGAAAAACACAATAAGCATCTTGGTAACTATATATTTGAAAATTACTGAGCAGACCTATTACCAGTCAGAAAAAACCCAGCATCGTAACTATATCAAGTGGGACATTATTTATCATCATTGGTTATGCTACAATATAGCCATGGTTAATTATCACAAATAACCCAGTTAAACCCATCAGATCAGATGGACTCATCAGAATACCTTATGGTTATAACAGATACATCATGTGATGGTAAAATAATAATAATTTCAACAAGGCGTATAAACAGGTGATATTAATAGCTCTAAATTAGACAAACAAGGCAAATATACAAATTCATCAATTGAGCAGGAGAAATCGTTTAAGTGAGTTTTTAAACAGACCAAAAGACAGTAAACTAGTAAGGTCACCAGGCAATCCATTCCATAGCGAAGGACCCAAATATTTAATTGAGAACTGCTTGATTCTTAAATGAGCAAATTCACTTCTATATGAATGCGAGTGCCTGGTGAAATGACCATGAATATCAGAGCCCTTAGTAAAATAATGTTTAAAAGACATAGGCAATAAGTGTAAATGAAAACGAAACATGAATAAACAAATCTGGAATTTATTTATCTTAGGTAAGGTTAACAAATTATTGTTTTTGAACAGGGGAGCAGTGTGAGCTCTCCAATGAGAACCACAGATTATTCTTATTGCTCGTTTTTGTAATGTAATCAGATGATGAAGACGTGAGGGATAATTCGAGCACCAAGAAATATTACAATATGAGAGATATGGAAAAATGAGTGAATAGTATAGGTTGTTTAGAGTGGACTTTGGAAGGCAGTGCTTAATCCTAAGTAAAACCCCAATATTTTTTGCAATCTTTTTGGAAATCGCCATTATGTGTTCCTTCCAAGTAAGGTGTTGATCAACTATAACTCCAAGGAACTTAGAGGAGGTTGTTTGGGCAATGGGGGCATTATTAATTAAGAGTCTGTTGTCACCGTACGTAATTTTCTTTATAGAGTGAAACAATATAAAATTTGTTTTTTCAAGGTTCAATGAAAGTCTGTTTATTTTAAACCAGTCAGCAATTACAGTTAGTTCCTCATTAGCTATTTTAAAAAGGTGATCTATGGAAGAGTGGGAAAGAAAGACATTCGTATCATCAGCGAATAAGATGAATTTTAAAACTGAGGAAGTCATTGATAGATCATTTATATATAGCAAAAATAAAAGCGGACCCAGTATCGATCCCTGTGGCACACCGCAGGAAATGCACAGAGATCGAGACTGTACACCTTTAAAGTACACATACTGGGTTCTGTCACTGAGGTAGTCAATAAACCAGTTTTTAGTAGTTCCTCTAAGTCCATAATATTCAAGTTTTTCTACTAGTATTTTATGATTAACCGTATCGAAAGCTTTAGAAAGGTCAAAAAAAATACCTAGCGAAAATTTATTGCTATCCATCGCATCAACAATATTGGATTGCATGTCCAATAGAGCCATGTATGTAGAAAGACCCCTCTGGAATCCATACTGTGTGGATGATAATAGGCTATATTTATTCAGATATTCAATAACTCTATTAGACATTAGCTTTTCAAGAATTTTTGAGAAGAAAGATAAGACAGATATAGGTCGGTAGTTATTTAACATATCCCTCTCTCCCGCTTTGTAGATAGGTATAATCTTAGCCATTTTTAATAAAATTGGAACTTCACCTGTATTAAATGAAGAATTAATTATGCTACAGAGTGGGGCTGCAATGGCTGTTATAGACAATTTGGCAACTGATGGACTAATGTCATCAGGGCCTGTGGAAGACGAGGCTCTCAATAGGTTGGTAGTTTGAATAATCTCATTAGCAGACGTTGGGACAATTCCAAAAGAAAATCTGGGTGGAGTAGGCATAAAATACTCATATGTGGTGGATGAATTCGGGATTTTATCAGCCAAAGTCGTACCAATAGTAGTAAAGTACCTGTTAAATGCATTAGCAATTTCCCCTGCATCTCGAACCATATCAGATCCAATACGGAAGGTGTCAGGGAGACAAGACTCTTCCTTAGAGTTCATGATTTGTTTAATTATTTTCCAGGTCTGGTTGAGGTTATTACCACATTGAAGGAAACAATCAGCATAGTAACGAGATTCGCTCTCATTTCTAATAGTTTTAAATATATTACGATATTGTGTAAATACACGTTTATTATCAACAGAAGGATTCTGTAAATATTTCTTATATAGTCTATTTTTATGTTTACAGGATTTAAGAAGAGCTTTAGACATCCAAGGCTGTTTAATAGAGCTACGCCCCCTATCTTTCACAAGTGCAAGAGGGAAGGCTTCATCATAAAAGCGTTTATAGACATCAAAGAAGGCTTTGTATGCAATATTAGGCCCACTGCTAATAGAGAGCTCATCAACGAAAGTCCAGTCTGATAAAAAAAGTCCAGAGAGCTCATCAACGAAAAAAGTCCAGAGAGCTCATCAACGAAAGTCCAGCCCTGACGTGCGATGTCTATAGGCTAAACATATAGACCAACTTCACATGCATGGTTAACCCTTTCGATGCAACGTTTAATTTAAGATATCTAAGCTTAGAAGAAGGTAAACACTTGGAAGAATAAAAGAACCAGGAACCGAACGTCTCCGTCTGAAAACGCCTCTGAAGTCATATTTACATCAAGAGATTTCGGATCATGTGATATAAACAAGGATAATGTCTTACGCCTTGGAGTGTGGAAGCACTGATAAGAACACAGGAACGCAATGGCAAGCAGACGTCCGATTGGCTATGACTCTCTGTTCTGGATCCTTTGCTACGGATTCAAACAGTAGGCTTAAGGGCCGTATTTCGCACAATTATACTGATTTTCGTATCGCGAAAAGTTCAGTCAAAAAGAGTTAATGGCTTATTAATGAAACTGCAGCAATTTCATTTATTGAACTTATAAAGTAAAATTTATATGAAACTATACATGTATAATAATTATATGCTAATTGCACCTGTGTGTAAACTACACAGTTTGTTTAACCACAAATAAGTCATCACTATTTCACCCAATTATTCATGAACTGAAGTTTGCATATACGTCCATAATTCTCGGTGTACGTAGGCTACGTAATAAAAAGTACTACATGATATAGTGTTGATATACATGTAGATTATAGAAGATACATGTATGCATAGGCCTATCTCCAGGTTGAAGACATATTCCTCCTTTCTCACCAATGCCATCCATGCAAATAGCATTTTACAAAATGCTGCGGTTTGGTAAAATGGCTGAGAAGATAAGTCTATAATATTATGGACCATACTGCAGGGACAGCTATAGATAAGCAAATCCTTTATGATATTTTCCCCTCAAACATGGACCATCCATTTCTAAAAATGTAAAGGCGTAAAATCCGGTTTGGGAGGCATGGGATTTTTTACAATGGAGCCAAGGGGCGCTCGTATATCTGCGCAAAATCAGAAGTTCGTCCGTTTCTTCTGATCTCGAGAATTCTAGGAGATGCGTTGTTTGATGAGACGTAAACAAACGTCAGAAGAGATCAAGAAGCTAGATTCTGTGTTTAATATTTGTGTATACGCAAACGGGATTTAAGAGTTTGGGGGAAATGGGGAGACAATGACCCCAGTCACAAAATGTGCCATAGATATGTAAAAATATAGGTCTATAATATAATAATATAATATTATATGCTGTGTGCTAATCGCAATTAAATGAGTTTTAAGTATACGACGTACCGTACAAAACGTGATGTTTACTGCAGCAGACTGCAGTGTGCATGTCCGGGGGCTATGGCTTAAGTCGGCGGACGTCCGTGATCCGTGCCAGCAGCAGCGGAAGCAGGAACAGGGAATAAGCACTCGTGGATGGTGGGTGAGGGAGTGGGGTGGGTGGGTGAGTGGGTGGGTGGATGGATGGGTGGGTGAGTGAGGTGAGTGGGGTGGGTGGGTGGATGGGTGGTGGCTGTGCGTTGGTCGTTGGCCGCTGGCTTCCGGCGGAAGAGCAGAGATTCAGTTGGCGGAACGTTTACAACGAGTTACAATGAAGACGATGTAAAAGCAACAGATACAACAACAACTCTCTGCCAATAATAATTATTGTAGAACGACGACGATGACGATGACGATGATGACGATGACGATGACGATGACGACGATGACGACGATGACGATGGAAACATTTCTCTCTCTCTCACTCACTGTCTCACACACTCATTCATTCACTCACTCACTCTCTGTTTCTCTGTCTCTCTTTCTGTTTTTGCCTGCATGCTTAACCTCTCTTATCCTATATATGATCTTCTTCTTCTAATTGGCCACCCATTGCTTGAAATCCAATGACTTGCGCTGCTCAGAGGTCAACTAAGATCAAATGAGGCGGAGAGGAATATCAGCGGAAGTCCTGAGGTGTAGCTGTCCTGAGGCTTAGACATAAATAAGACAAGGGCAAAATCCAAACGATGGGTTGATTTGATTTCTCGGTCATGAGTCTTAAGTCTAAAAAGTTAATTAAACCTTCCGAATATGTCAGAACAGGCAGATAAGACTTTCCATTATTTGATTTCAGACGAATTCAAAGGATAAATTGGCTTAAAGTGTCTGTGACTTTGAAATATTCTATGATCGGGCGACATTGAGCCAGAACTTGACCTTGAAAACGATCCACGACTATAGACGGTATTGAGCCAGATATATTGAGTGCCACTCAGACTGGAGTATGCGACCCTATAAGAAGACGAACGATATTTTTATACAAGCGCCTAAATAGGCAAAAACACAGACTGAGATCACGATAACCTTTATCTTTACACCTCAGCCGCGTCTGACCTACTCTTATTATACGAGACTATAAGACACACGTATACGAAAGGCAGTAAACTCTTATCTCGTGGCACTTCTTTATCTCTTCTTAAAGACTATGCTACTGCTTCTTTATCTCTTCTTAAAGACTATGCTACTGCTTCTTTATCTCTTCTTAAAGACTATGCTACTGCAGCAGCTCTGCGTGCTATGCTAACGAACTGCGAGAGCATCGTCACTGCCAGACTAAGACTAAGTTATGCTGCGGTGGTGGATCTCGACAAAATCTTATCTTCAGACTTTGAAGGCATAGGCGCATGCGTAGTCAAGTTTTATGATCAACTCGAGCGATTTACCTTTGTCGGCCGTTTGCACATGTTTGCACGCCGTCATGAGATGGTAGCGGAAGGGTCGTGATTTCCTGTATATACATGATGCGCTTGCCTTAAACTAAGCCACGCCTATATTACACACCTACATGTATATATATTTAAATATAATCTTCCTGCATATAGGATAGCAGATAATGGAAAGTGGAGCAATAATAGACTAGAGGATGGAGCTGGTACACCGTCGGTATACAACTGGAGCGAAGAACAAAGTCATAAGTGCAAACTCTTGTTCACGGCTTTTTCTCGATAACCGACCACTTATACATACGTGTATATATATATACATACATATATATACTTATATGTATATATGCATACAATCTGGACTGAAATATAAACCATTAACTGCGAAGATGAGCGCAAACGATCATCTCATCGACGACGTGGAAAGTATTATTGGCAAAGAAAACAATTGTCCTAAGAGAGGAGGAAGAACATCTTCATTGTTAAAGAATGCCACACCCAAAGTGCATGTGTGATTTCTATACACAGAATATCATAATTATTGTCTATGGACTTAGACCTTGGAACTTTCCTTACGGTCAACCCTTCTGACTTTATAAACGCAGTGCTTGTGAATAAGCTGGTCACCCCCCCCCCCCCCGAGATTGGCTTTTGAGTGGCGCGCTAGGAGTTTGGAGATTATACGATTACGATTACTTTGACGACTGTTGTTACAGCGCATGCGCGCCTTTAGACAAACGAGCCACACGCTGCAGTGTCTGCTTTTACGAGACGTTGCAGTGGATAATGTGAAAAACACTTTGGTCATAGTTACGTTGTTGATGCATGCTTAAATGCATGACGTAATTTCACGCTATTCACTGCAATACTTGAACGATTCCAGTAATTAATCAAAGTCAAGTGCCGTTCAAGATATGTCATGATAATTGCACATAGATTATAATAGACAGGCCTATATTGGTTTTTACTTTCTACAAGCTCCCTCCACATCATTCAAACTCATATTCACTGGTACAATTACAATGATTAATTATTTGTGGCTTGACGGACAAAATTATAAAGAGCAGTTTTAGGCCAGAAATTAGATCTTCTACAAAATTTAATACATAGCAAAAAACAAAGCGTGCGTCCTTTCATTGTCTATAAATTGGCGCCATTTTATTAAAAGTCTCCCGATGTGATTTTCTTGTGCCAAGACGCTTATAGGGTATACGCACAGATAGAAAATCTAAAACTGTGTTGAAGTCACCTTGATGTGTCAAACGACCTTGTGAAATTGTCAGCTGGTCATGCGTCAATCAAGCTCGTTATAATAAGCTGCATATGGATGGTCGTATAGACCGTTTATATAACAAAGAATTCTTATTCGGAACTCCACATGTAGGCTATGTACATATGAAGAAGTCTTCGCTGTCGTCTGCAGAGTATGGGAGTATTGGACCTGCTGGTGATGTCTAAGAGGATGAGGAGGAGGAGGAGAAGGAGGAGGATGCGGATGATAGCAACTGCGTTTGACAGGTGCTCTTAAGAAGCCACCGATCGCCGGAAGTGTCCGGACGAGCAGCGAATCTTTAACTACGATGAAGAAGTGTCAACAGATGTCGCTGCTGCTGATGCTGATGCTGATGCTGTTGCTGCTGCTGCTGCTGCTCATGGTCGCCAGGGTACGATTACAAATCGATATGCTGCAGGGATTCATCGGTCAAGACCGACCGACGACCGACCAAACGGCCGACGGCGACATGCATGTGGGACACTTCAGGTGCAGTTCTGGAAGTTGACCAGGTCTCAAAACATGACATCGGATGATTGATGGCTTTCGTCTTTTCAGCAGCAATTTATTGCTCTCATATATATATATATAATATATAAATATATAATAAATATATATATAAATATATATAAATTATGTAATATACATAATAATATTATATGTATAGGCGATGTGATCAGAAGGTCTGACATCAGATAATCGGACATTGGCCCAATGACTGAAAAATTGGTCAACTGTCTCGAAAGTGGAGACATATTAAGAGAGTCGTGCGCGTCTATCTTTCATACGACCTGGCAATATTATTATATCATGTCTGTAATTATGAAATACAATACAAGACTGAATATCATGGAAACAGGGCAGAATAGCAACAAAGAAAGTTGCCCCTCCGAACATAGGCTTACATATATATGTGTCCGGGGCAGCAGGGTCTCTTACAATGCCGAAATTGGAATGCGATATTTATTTCACTCAATAAGCTTATACATTATTCAGGGTTCATAATTATTATTGTATACGTATTATAGGCCTACAGTGTACATGTAGATCTATTCCGTAGTTACTCAAGGCGCTTCTTTCGAGTCTTTGTTCTCCGCAAATTGGTTAATCAATGCGTCCTAGGAATTTTCTCGACTTCCTATAAGTCTCGACAGCATCTGCTGCCTTTTGTTTACAAGCTTCGATCTTATACCGGTATGTATACCGTACCGGGTATGCGTTCTCTTAGGCAACACAAAGCACGCTTCTGCGTTGGAGGCGAATCGTTTCAAACGATAAAAGAAACTTAAACAACTTAATTAATAACATTTATCCGCCGACCGCCATTATGAACGCGAATACACATTCTTTGAATGGGTCCAACTAAAATTCGAAGCTGATTGAGCAGACCGACAGACATGTGACATTGCCAATAGCACGATGTATTATTATGACTTCACGGTTTTGTCAGTAAAACCGACATGGAATGTGCAATTGATTCAATAAATGTCACTTAATCATAGTTACACCTTACATTTTTTCACTTTTAGCCCCACCCTTCATTTCTTGCAGGTCCCTCCAGTCAGAGAGTATACGGAGGGCGCTTGCTACACGCCTCTTCTATATAGGCGCAGTGAATTTAGCCACATTATTGCTGTTTAGCCTACACCGAGAGCAGACTTTATCCTTACAAATGAAAATGTCTGGTAAGCGTCTTAGACTAAATTGGAAAGATGGGAGAAATACATTTGACATATGGAAAGAAAAGTGGGAAGTCACAACTCTTACAACTCTTATACTCAGAGGTACGTTGTGGGCTGGCGAAATTAAATTAAAACCACTTTTTCTGACAAAATTCTCTTATCTGAAATCCCAATTAACTCGAGTTGACTCTTAGCATCAGTGTCTCCTAAACGGCAGACATTAATGCTAGTTCTTAGAGACTTCGACCAAAATATTCGACATTGGAATAGAGAGTATTAGAGACCCACTTATTACAGCAATGAAGAAAGTGAATGTAGGCCACACTAAGTGTGTTCCATCGTCAGACACTATGTCTGTCAGAGATCCCACGACGACGCTTGCTTTAAGTGTGCGTCAACAGATGGCACTAGAGATAACACACTGCAGCAGTCGATAAGCAAAAGCTCTGACTTGTCAGATGAATCCTCTGCTCCTTGCAAACGCTCGAGTAGTCAACTGCTTTTGCTATACACGTTTGCCTTCCGTTATAAATCTCCGTTGGATGTTCTCTGCCGCCACGGAGGGCTTCTCCAATCTTCTCCAATCTTCTCCAATCTTCTCCATGTTCCTCAGCATGGATGATGGATTGACTAAGGAAATGAACGGCTGCATGACCACGTGACTGATTTACTCTAAAGCGCTGTGTCCACGAGGACGGGCAACCAATCTTTTTTCAAGTGAAACTGCAGAGAAGTATATATAACAAGCATGAACATTGAACAGAGACTTTACAGATGAAACCCGAAAAATATAACTTTCAGTCAAAGCGTTGATAGACAGATTTAACGGTCAGCTTCAGATCCAATGCGAAACATACATGCATATATATAGTGAGTGAGTGAGTGAGCGAGCGAGCGGGAAAGTCTGCCCATCAGACCCTCATAGCCGCCCTATAGTCGTGCTGTAGGTGATTGCGTGCTAGATCTCTGAAGCGCGTAAGATAATCTGCAGACGCCGTGAAATCGAGACCATAAATTCATTAAAGACTCTGGAATAAATCGAGTGGGCGAATCCTTTGCAGATCCGATCGCTTTATTGGTCAGCATAATATAAGGTGCAGTGCTGCACTCGCGATTTCGTGACGGAAGCCTATATTCAATCTGCTTGGCCGCCCACGAAAGTGCAAGAGGTTCAGAGGTTCTCTTGTTCAATTTCGGAGGCGTTGGTCGAGGCTCAAACGACCTCGTGAAAGCGATATGGAATGTGGTAACTAAACGCATATAGAGCAGTATAAAAGTTTTTGATCTGTCAAAACCGTAAGGCCTATCGTTATACTGCGCGACGTTGACGTGAGAATAGGCTTCTGAACACAGGTTGCAGGAATAATTAACAGTTCGAGTTTGGAAAATGCGAGCGAAACATAAAAAACCCGTAAAAATGACCTCAAACAAATTTAAAGAACGCCGCAGTTTCGAGTTTATTAGTTGAGTTCGTTTTTGGTGATTGTAGGCGGAACTTCCTTTTATATAGGCCTACACTTGTGTACGGTACGGGCCGATTAATGTTATAAGCACAGCATAAATTTAAACTCATGAATAGGCATATTTATTCTGACGAGAGCGCATTACAATTATTATAAGAGCTGTGACTTCTCAGCGTTTATTATACATGTACGTGCAGATTTGATGATCGTCAAAAGTAGACCTAATTGAAATCAGCAACACGAAAACGATAAAAAATATTAAATGAAATGGATGGTAGGGCCTAAATTAGTCGATACAAAACTATCTTTACAAGATCGCTTTGTAGAGATTGGAGATTGGAAAGAACGAATGGCAGTGGTCGGATGATTTTGCATTATAATTGGCATAGATCTATCGCAATACAGTATTATTATCTATCTCGGGCCTGAAACGCCTCTGTTTTTGAACGTCGTAATGTAAAAACTCGATTACGATTGCAATTACGATATATTATATTGTACACAGTCAAAAGATTACGCAGCACGTTACTGCACGTATATGACCTACACAGAAATATCGGAAGCGGAAACGGCTTTTCTAATCCGCTAAGGCCTATATATACATAATAATTATGATAGGCTATGTATTGGAGGGTCGACATATTAAATCAACATTTAGATAAAAGAAAGATGGAAACATTGCACCCAAATACTTCAGAAGCATGAGGCGACAGAATGCAAACACACAGAAGTTCAGTAATGAGTGCACAAGGCTTACACTATCATTTTATTTCTCGCACATACATGTAGTTGTAAATCATGGAAAGAGCATGTTGACAATAATATTTCAAACATCGAACGTTACATCATTTTCAGATCAACTGCATTTTCATTCAAGTATTTGTATAGCGTCTTTTCATGGTGCGCCTTGCTTATCTCTAAATGACTTCTTTAACCTGCTTGTAATAAAACCACGTTGTGCGCTTATAAATCCCAAAGATTCAGGGATTGGAAACATGTGTTCGAGTCTCCTTGATGTCATAGGAAACACATATTGTAGTAGGCTATATTATTAGTAACACACAGCTATATACCACCCATGAGTCAGAGTCGCTTCGGAGCTCATCTGGAGCCATCTGCTTTTAATAAGCATAGCATACAAGCACGATTACAGGGTGTAAAAAAGCAATCAAGAAAAGCTTTATTCTCAGTATAGCCTAAGTTGTAATTGACAAACTGTAGAAAAACGCAGAAGTAATGAAATCCTAATGTTCTAACCACACGCGATCCATTGACGAATTAGCATATATATATATATATATAGTATGTATATATATGTATATATAGTATATATATAGTATGTATATATATATTGGTATAGATGCAAAAACTAATGAAACAGTATATTATTATTAGACATGTCTGTGTGTATGTGAGGTGTGTGTGTGGATGCGTGTGTGTGTCCTTCCATATTGTCTGTCTGCTGCTTGTCGATGACGTCAGGTTCGTGATCCGGCGTCGTAGCATATTCGAAAAATGAGCCTGCTGCTAATTTAGAATGTTGCTTATTATATGTACCAGTAAAATCTCGATGTGGCATGCAGAATTTCAGATTATAGGTCTCTAATGTGGGTGGAAGGGATCTCTGAAAGTTGATGCGCTGTCGTAGCCAACTGCATTGCAACATGTATATATAGTTCAATTAAAAGTAATCAGATTCTAGAAGAATCCCTCTCTCTCTCTCTCTCTCGCTCTCTCACTCTCTCGCTGGCCTTCCATCTCTCAGCTCTCAGTTCTTAATAGCAATATATGTAAACCAATGTATCAGAATGATACACTCTGCTGCAAGAGCTAACCGACTAGAGGGTGTAGCAACCGCTCAAATTAATGGTAGGTATACCGTAAGCAGAGAGTTTTCGGGCTGAACGTAATACATAACATCTGAAGGGACCTTTTACACGAACACTATAGGAGTCATATTGAATTGTATAATTAAGAAATAATGAAAGAATCAAATGTACATACATGAAAACCTAGATACCTATACATATGGCGAATTATATCGGTAATACTACTTGGTTTCTTAGTTGCACAGCACGACTTCTCTTTGTTTACTTTACTGCTCGAACGAAGCTAGATATGCGGAAGTACCAGGTAGTTTATCGTATCGTGTGCGACCCAACGACGACGTGGAAAAGGATGGATTGAACTGATGGGTTACTAGTCAAATCCGTCTTCACCATCCGCCGCGAGCATCATGATGACTCTCGTTGCACAGCACGAACGAATCAACTTCGCCGTTTAAACTCAACAGTTCATATCGCATTCATCTGAAACGTTCCTCGACTACTCAAAAGTATTGCAGCACTTTTCCACGACGCTCACAACTCCAAATGTCCGCATTTTCGACTACAGTTCAGCGACCACTATTGTAACCGATTAAACCGACTAGCTATTTCGATCGTCACTTCATCATGACCAACTGAATTTTAACTTCTTAAACCGGCCATCAAGACTATAATTATGCGTCCAATTTATCGCTTCAATTCCTCCGATCGAGGTCAAGAAAATGACCGTTTGCACCGTTAATTCAACCGTTCGCGAATTTTTGTCTTCGTTGCAAAACGTCACGTAGCCTACGTGGCTGATTCTGCATTCAGCATTCTTGATTGGTTGTTTACATTGTCGGCAAGGCGACGATTTACAAATTGGTTTTGTAGAACTTGTAGAATAGTCTCTACTCTCAATTAATCTCATCTAATGCCACATTTCTGATTAAAATAAATCCGCCACATATGAATAACTTTTATTTAGATCTATATTAAACTATAAACAATATTTATATTAAATTAAATTATTTAACATGTTTTATTGGGTTTTATTTGATGAACAGCATCAACACTATATACAGTGGGTAAACGGAAGTAGCCTGGTGGATAGAGCCAATGGCTTGTAAGGCAGAGAGCAGGGTTCGAACCTTCACTCATCAGAGGCGGTCACTAGGTATATTAGCAAATCCTTTCACCCACAACTGGTCATGCCCATCGATTTTCCGAGGTCGAATCGTTGTCTGTGAACTTCTGAACTTTGAAAGGAGGGTGTTCTATCTACTATAGAGTCTATATATAATTATATAGGG
This sequence comes from Lumbricus rubellus, assembly GCA_945859605.1. NCBI lineage: Eukaryota > Metazoa > Annelida > Clitellata > Crassiclitellata > Lumbricidae > Lumbricus > Lumbricus rubellus. The sequence continues at coordinate 45,430,460 of OX243811.1, read as the reverse complement.
TCTATAATTATATAATATATTGATATGCTATCAACTGCAAATGCAATGCATATTACTTAGCTTTAGATTAGAAGAACATCTATACGCGTGTAATAATAGGAGAAAAAATTCTAAGAATACGCCGACATGTGCAATGTGCATCCTCTATAGATAGGCTATAGGCCCATCACCAGAAGCCCTGCCTTGTAGTTAATTGCGCAATACTAATTAATATCCTCTGTCAGTGTAGTAAAAGACACACGAAAACGCAAATAGCGAATCTATTTTGATTTTAAAATTTCAATAGCGATGATCAGCTTTCACAAACGACGACGACGACGACTTAGCAATAGATCTACTTCCTTGAGTCTATACCCACACACGAACGAAACCTGCAATTAGAATTATAATGACCACCATTTTTTCTGGCACACGGATTCTCATTTGATTATTATGGACCTTCAAACAATTCAGGTGTGGCGCTAGAAAAAAACTACATCGTCTGAAACGTGCTTATGATCAGTAATTTTATGCATGTACATGATTGCAGTCATGCGCGAAATTGTAATTGCGATAATGATTGCAATTACGACAATTTATGTAGCTTCATCGGTAGCAAGTTGCTTCTATGGGGCTTCACAAGGTCTCTTTTGAACACATTTAATGATAATAACAATAATAATAATAATAATAATAATAATAATAATAATAATAATAACTGCAACTGGGGACGTCCGCGAAACGTCTTATTTGTTTCAACGGCTTTCGCTAACGATTCAGCGCTTCAACTATGTTGCTTTTAGGGGTACTTTCTCCAACTGGGACCTTCTTGACGATTAGGGTCCATTCCAGACAAATCTGCTTTTATCGAGAGAGTTGAAGTCCCCGAGGGATCATGTTTACCTCGGGGCATAAAAAAAACTTTAAAAAAAATAATAATAACAATAATTTTCTTTCTTTAATGAAACGCCTGCAAACGCACGGTGCTGTACATGAATGCCAGAGTGCCAGACCTATTGAGATACCCGTAAGTGACGTAACTTACCTAATATAGCCTGTTTAAGCCACACCTCTGGTGTCGGTCTAAGTATTCAGATAGATCGACTAATACAACAAAGTTGCAGTCAATTTAGAGACTTTTCATTAATATTTTAAAATTTAAAAATGGAAGACATTGACTATGAGCGGCTAGTTAAAAAGATTGCATGTTCGTCGTTCGTCTATACTCAGTATACATGTACCTATTATACACAAGAGACACAGGAATTTCCTGCTTGTCTGCAGACTGCTGAAGCAGGTCGACTGTTGTTGGTAAGAATGAGGTAGAAATTCAAGCTTAAGTTTACATATCATCAGATGAAATTTATAATAAGATGCTTATAAGAAGTTTCTTAAGTCAATTTTTTAAGGATTACTAAATATTTTGCAAGTCTACATTTCTGCGAAGACTCGCAAATGTTTATAAAGGTTGCAAGTATTATAAATCTTATCTAGAAATCCTAATTAGTGTAATTAGCGCAGTTATTGATCGTGCTATAGGCTATGCCTACTTGAGATCAGCTGACGTGCGCAGACCTTTCGTCGATGACGTTAGTGTTCCGTTACACTGCAGCAGAACAAGCAGGTAAACAAATATGGTTTTTACCTGAATTAATAACTCAAAGGTAGGCTATCGATCGCAGCAATATCGATCATTCTTCGTGGCTAAGTTTTGGATAATACAGCAGAACAACGCATGCAGTGGATAATTAATCCAATTCACAACAAATACTCTTATTATATGGGATATGGATGTCGAACAAAATACAATTTTTTCCTGGTAAAGTACGCTGTACAAATGCACGCATGCAGGCACGTATACGAATAAATAGGAGTGTTGGCACGTCTATGCATGATAGCCTCAGCGCTTTCTGAGGCAATGATAATAATTAGTTGCATGCAGCTTCAAGTAGCCTAAGGGGTTTTCTTGCATTTACAGAGATAATCGGAAATGTAGATAGACACAGACAATCTGAATACACCGACAGACACAAACAATGAGAAATACAGAACACTTCAGACGAATTAGAAGTGCAAATGTATTATAGATGACTAAACGAGCAGACAACACATACATGTAGCATATAAACTTGCAATCTTATACTAGGCGTTTTACTATTAAATCATATGCCACTAAAGTATGGAACACAATACCAATTGACATTCGTCAATCGAGTAGTCTGCAGGTATTTAAAAAGAAACTTCGTGTTCTTCTACTCTCCTCTACTAAAGCTACTTGAAGTGCACATGACCATATGTAGTTAAGATTTTAGTTAAGTACTTAGTTAAGTTTGTTTCTCTACATGCTCTTGATAATATAAGCTTTTCTGCAATCTGTCATCACCTAATTTGTTTTAGTCTCTTTCTTTTCAGCTATCTTGATAAATTTTTCTTGGGAATTTTTTACTTGGGTGACCCTTCCCAGCGGGATGTCCATCCCTTTTTGGCCCCCCTTTGTAGCCAATGCATGCATGTTTTGTACTTTTATTGTTTTCTTGTTTTCTGGTTGCAATAAAGTGAATTGTACTGTATTGTATTGTATTGTATAAGACCAGCCGCGTTAATACATAAACATAATATAATATACATAGGCCAGGACTATATAATGTCTAATTATCTATTATGGTACTGTAGCCTATAAGTTACGGTATATAATTATATGCGTACGCTACTTCATATTAGATACTATGTGTACATTGTGTATAATGAGTCGCCCTTGTATATTCTACGGACAAAAGCAACGTATTTGTGTGTTCATCGACCACCCCATCCTCCATTCCCCCACCATCCCCCACCATGCAGACGCTCCGATGTGTCCGTCTTTTTGACAACAGTCGCAGAGAGAATCAAGGTCGTTGAGCATGATGCATCATTCCAACACAAAGTCAATCTCAGACATTGAAAATCCTTCTTCTATTCATCTACTTATTTCCTTTCTTCACACAGTCTGTTCTTTCCTCCTTCTCCTCCTCCTCCCTCTTCTTCTCCTCCTCCTACCTCTCTTCCTCCTCCTCCTTCTCCTTCTCCTCCTCCTCCTTCTCCTCTTTCTCGTCATCGTCGTCCTCCTCCTCCTCCTCCTACTTCTTATTCTCCTCACCCTACAGGGTACATGTATCTCTTCTCTCTTCTCTTCTTCTCCTCCTGCCTCTCCTTCTCCTCGTCTTCGTCCTCCTCCTAACTACTTCTTCTTCTCCTCCTCCTCCTCCTACTTCTTTTTCTTCTTCTTCTACATCTCCTCCTCCTACCTCTTTCTCCCTCCTCCTCCTTCTAATTCTTCTTCTCCTCTTCTTCTTTATTCCCGTGATGACCCATACATGTAAATTGCATACTTTTTCAGCAGTGTTCAGTAAATTCTGTAAGGACTTTCAACGTCCACTGACATGTCTTGACCAGATCCACTCACACACACACACACACACCACTTTGCAGCCTAGAGAGAATTTGACTTACACACAAACATCGGAGACAAAACTTCGCCATAAAAGGTGCACGAAAGTAGAACCTATAAAGCATTCAAACTTTCTCCAGCTACTTATAACTCTTCTTCTGGCGATGTCAATTAGAGGCAGACTTTTATTTCCAGTCCATCCATTGTTGTGAGAGGGCGCTACACAGAAGACCACTTAGCGACAACACAGCAATCCATCTTCTTCTTGATACTCGTCGACACTTAATTGTCGAAAAGCAGACAATGACTTTGACTACAAATTCCGTTTCGGTTCCAGTCATGTAGTTAATGAAGACAATATACGTGCATCAGACACAATGCATTTTTAATGACCTCTGCAGTGCTTAAGACGATTAGCCATCTACATGTATTTTTTTGGTCTGTATAATAATTGCATATAAAAATTCTATGCATACATACATGTAGTATATGAATAGGGTGGCCTGGGTGGGCCAAAAAATCTCTAAGATTTCTGCTAATATCTTGACTAAAAGTAAGAAGTTCTAAATGAAATTTTACAGTCTTAAACAATTCATATTAACACATGATGGCCAGATTTCATCAATATTCCATCAATATAATATATGAATTGCCTTTAAGACTGTAAAATTTCATTTCGAAATTCTTACTTCTGGCCAAGATATTGGCCAAGAACCTAGGTTTTTGGCCCACCCTGTATATATAATGGACATGAATATGCGTATACATAAATTTCATGTATAAAATGTAAATGCATTAATGCCAACGCCTAAATATGAAGTCGCATAGTTAGAAGGATATTATATGTAATTGTACAATCATACATGCATATAATATGCACAAATAATAAAGATATGCATATACGTTTATATGTAAAACTTGGCTTTGTATACCCGTGAGCTCAATGTAGAAAAGATCAAACGTATACATCGTCTATACCTGTCCTGCTTCTGTCTTTAAATTGGTCTATATCCTCCTTCTCTGCTGCTGCTGCTGCTGCTGCTGCTGCTTCTTATTCCATAGGTGAAGGAGATCTGAGTTTTTCTTTACATCCACTTGATGCCTCTCTCTTCCTCTTCCTCCGCCTCCTCCTCCTCTCCTCTTTCTTCTTCTTCCTCTTCCTTCCTCCTCCTCCTACTCCTCTTCCTCTTCCTCCAGCTCTCTTCCTTCCATGCTCAGATCGTCAAATGCCATTTTTCTCCTTCCCTCCTCATTTCGTGTGCCCGACTTGAATATCTTCAGATGCTAAATTGTATGGCTTTCTATTTGCTGTATTTTTCACATCTTCTCAACAGAAGCAGAGTTCGTTTATCTCAAGGCGTCTGCCCCAGCCTGAAGCCAAATCGTCTCAGTGTACTTTCGACGCCTCAGCGATTAAAAACACCTTACACGGTTGTCGTAGTATATGCCACAGATAGCATTTGCCATTCAAAATAAAGGTAGACATTCGTATTTTTAACCTTGAAATGTCACTGGAATCTTGACTCGCACGTGTGTGTTCCTCTGCGGCATTGAAATATAATGTATTATTTAAACTAGGCATCAAAACATCACAATGGTCCAAACAAACATTGTCCGGCACTTCGAGAGTTAAGCTCGGTGAGATGGTATCATGGCTGCTACTGATTTGGTCCTGATGCAGCTGTAGCTTCAATAATTGTGCCAGTCAACACTCTAGCATGCTGCAGACAAATGCAAGGCGTATAACCTACGTTTATAGGTCAATGCGACAGACAATTTGTAGCGGTTTGTAATTTGACACAAATTGTGTTTATAAGTTCGGAACGTGGCAGAAACAATTGCCTTCCGTCAAGCAGTTACATGACCTATAATTAATTATCAGCTTCATTTGACTGAGTAGGCTAACCATGGCCACCAATAAACAAGCCTACATCATATTGGATCCGCTGGAAATGGCTACAACCTGTCAATATGGTAAACCATGCCGTTCAAACAACGCCTTTTGTGGCGATATACAAGGTGGGCCATAAAAAAGTAACCCCCTACGGATTTTTTTCAATATCTTGGCAAGAAGTAAGAATTTTGAATTGAAATTTTACAGTCTTAAAGGCAATTCATATATACACATGATGGCCAGATTTCATCAAAATATTTCAAACAGAACAAACGTTATAACACTTTTAGTGAGGCCACCCACCGTTTTTTGACGATTCAAAAACAAACGCGACAAAAATAAGTTTTTTTGCTAATATCTTGGCCAAAAGTAAGAATTTCGAAATGAAATTTTACAGGTTTAAAGACAATTCATATATACACATGACGGCCAGATTGCATCAAAATATTTCAAACGGAACAAAAGTTATGCCACTTTTATGGAAGCCACTCATCGTTTTTGACGATTCAAAAACGTAACGCAACAAAAAGTAACAAAACCGTGATTTTATTAAGTCTCGTCTCAAATATCTGTTGTCAAATTAATGTACTTGGAAGGGCTTCATAACTTGTGTTCAATGTGCCCACCACCAGTGCCAACACTTCTTTTGAGTCTTTTTGTAAAGTTCTTGATGGACCTGTTGATTAATCTGACAGATTCCTTATTTACCAATTTGATTGTCATCTTGCAAAGTGACTTCTCAGTGACGCGCAGCTGCGCTGGTACTCTGCTTCGTTTTTTAAAATAGTAATAATAATGATCATCTGGCAATATGAAGGCTAATTGATAACAAATATTTGAGATTAGACTTAATAAAATCGTGTTTTTGCTACTTTTTGTTGCGTTACCCTTCTGAATCATCAAAAAACGGTGGGGGCCTCATTGAATGTTGTATAGCTTTTGTTCTGTTTGAAATATATTGATGAAATCTGGCCATCATGTGTAGATATGAATTACCTGTGAGACTGTAAAATTTCATTTCGATATTCTTCTGACCAAGATATTGACCAGAAAAATTAAATTGTTTTTTTGCAACTTTTTGTTGCGTTGCGTTTTTGAAGCGTTAAAAAACGGTGGGTGACCTCACTAAAAGTGATATAACTTTTGTTCTGTTTGAAATATTTTGATGAAATCTGGCTTTCATATGTAAATATGAATTGTCCTTAAGCCTGTAAAATTTCATTTACAAATTCCTACTTCGGGCCAAGATATGGGGAAAAACGGTACGGGGTTACTTTTTATGGCCCACCCTGTATATTGTTTCCTTATTATCCTTTCCTCACGAGTACAATTAGTCTACATGTAGGCTACGCGAGCCTAAAATTGCCTTAAATCTATGCTTAAACAGAATTTATTTGTTCATGATTTGTTTGCATATTATTATGCAACATCATGCGTATATGCATATGCGTAATTTTTGTGTATGCTTGCAAGTACATGTATTGCATACGCTACGTAGGTCTATACTCTATAGGTACACGAGCGCTTGCTGCCCCAACGTGCTTGCGACAATAATTATGTTGGTACACATGCAAGTCATGCATGTAATATTTACAACGCTGCTGCAAAGAATGAAAGGTGGTCTATCTAATCATGTAGGCCTATAACAGCATTGTCCATGTTGTGTATTGTCCATTTTACTCATTATCCGTGACACACACATACACACACATACATAATACATTTATTCTGAGTCTGGTTCAAATCTCAATGTAAATCGAGGAGTAACATCCATTGCTGTTCCTTCTGTTGAAAAACGGCGGGAAGGTAAACAGAAGGTAAGCAGAAAGTAAATGAACCAGAACAGAAGATTAGCTACCGAGTTAATGTTGTTCAGTCGGCCGCACTCTTCTTCCTCTCTCTTCCTCCGTCTGACTGTATCTCTGTCTCTCTATATATCTGCTTATGTCTCATTGTCCGCATCTCTTTTCTCTCTGCCTTTGGCTGTGTATTTGGAAGAGATCTATTGATCCCCATCCATTTGACTATGTCTATAATTATGGCAACAACAACTACTAGACTATATTAGGCTATATCATCATGCTTAAATGGATTAACGCTCGATGAAATGAATGTGATGATGAGTTTTAAAATGGCGAATTTTGCATGCGTGTGACTGTCTCCATGGAGATACATGAGAAGCGAACTAAGGTCAGAATAGTCTGCGATCTCTTATACCGCCGTCGAAGAGCATTACATCAGCACTGCAGCCATTGCAATTCAACGACGGATCGCCTAACCTGCTTGCTTAACCTTCCAACTCCCAATGTTCCTTTGACTTTCGCCTTCCGTTTGTGCATGAATTAATGAGAAAAGCCACGCACGATGTTGTTAGCCATTCGATACATTATATTATAGACACCTTCGTATGGTTAGACTGGACTAAATTAAATGAACGCTGGGGCTTGGCAACGCAGTGTGCGTGTGCCATGGGTTAGAGGCGTATACCGTACGGATCTAGGAATTAAGAAAACTGAAAGGAAGTTGTGTGTTCAGGAACCCTGAGCAAGTACAATGTAGTTCACGCACAATTGCTTGGCGCCTTCAATCTGTCTTCAGATTATAATGGTTCCTAATAAGTGCAGTAATAATAAGAGAATTTTTTAATATGAACGGAATTTGCTGTGCGATACTTACATTAAGATAGGACAATTTAAGCGCATTAATTGTTGTCTCTGTGGTCAAACTATTTTTCTAATATTTAACGAACGCGTAGTTTACACAATCATGGGAATCGGAACTACGTATGCATTCATGTATGCTTAGTTGCTTATATACTATATGTGTAGACTATATTTGTGTGTGTGTTGTGTGAGTGTATTTATATACTGTATATATGTATGTTAGGGTATGTATTGTATATATGTATGCTAGTCCTGTGAACGACGTTAAACTGCATCCATCCTCCGCCACAGGGAACCAACAACGTCCATGTGTCGGTACTATTATAAGCCCGGACAAAAGAAGGAAGGTTTGCCAGATGGGTTGCGATACACGGGCTGTAAAAACCAAGACGATTGAAATCCGCAAAACCCACGACCCAGATGCTTCAAGGTGTCATGATGTGGAGCAGACATGCACAGGCCGGTTAGGACAGACCGGCGGAGAGAGTCGGAGGAGAGAGCGTGGGACACACACGGGCATTGACCCAGGCTGTCCTTCATGCTTCTCTCCCAATATTCTCTTCAATCAGACAAGGTGGCCTAGCTGCTCCAAGATGTTAATGGTATGTAGCAGACCTGCTGACCGGACCGGTAAAAGCTGGGCAACATGACGGGAGACAGACTCAGACAGAGAGTGGCATCGGACTCCTACGGGCATTGAGCCTAAGGATTTTGATGATTGATGATGATGACTTGTACATGTATGTATATATACACACTATGCATGCGTATTTGTATGTATGTTTGTATGTATGTTTGTATGTATGTACTATGTACTATGTATGCATGCATGCATGTATGTCTACGTGTGTGTGTATATAATTATGTAAGTATGTGTGTATGTATTCACTATGCAATGTTATGAATGTATGTTTGCATGCATCTATGTATTCATGCACGCATGCACGTGTATGTATACTATACATGTATGTGTATCAGTATATGTGCATGCATGCATGCATGCTTGCATCTATGCATTCATGAACGCATGTATAATCACTTGACATTGAATCAGACGATGTTCAAGATAATAATAATTAATTAATTGGCAGACATTCGACCAGAATGTCATTTCGTCAAATGCATCAACGGCACATATAATAAATAATCAATAATCTTTGACTTGGCAGTGAAAGGCAGGATGACATTCCCAACCAGGGGTATGGTGGGGTAACGTGCTAATGCTTCACTCTGCATACGTTGCACTTAGCCTGTGCCAAGACAAATAAAGGGGGAAATGAACCCATGCAGACCCATGCATGAAAAAGACATCTCTAATAATCACGCGACAGCAATAAACTCGTGACCTGCTCAGTGCTCACATATCCGTAAATAGTAGTCAGACACCAACAGAACAAAAGACGATGGTGTTCATTGCACTTTCTCTCTCTATATAGCACGAACTGTTTTTACGTGCATCGGTCTGTATGTTTGGGTCTGTACTCGTATGCATGGTCATGTACTATTATTGTAAGCTACATGTACCGGGTTCATCTATGTCTGATTGTATATGTCTCTAGAGCTTACATTCGTCCAAGTAAGTGTGCAAGTATAATGCAGTGCATTGATTTTTGCATCACATTAGAAAGCACAGAAAACATGCTCAAAGAGAAGGCTGCAGGTTCAGCCTGCAGAGGAAACTGGAAAACGTAGGAGTCACCTGCAGGAAAATTTATACAAACCAGAGAAGAATGCTCAGCAGGTATTCTGCACGTGCTGTATCACAAAATCTATCAGAAAGAGACATAGTCTATACCCAGCAGCAGATTGGGAAAGGCCAACCCGATACATGAGAGAAACGACCAAAGGAAACGATGTAATTATGGAGGAATTAGTCAGCTGAGCTTTCAACGAAAATTGCACGCTCGGATACAGCATTGTTCTGTCGCTGTTGTCACTGCTGCTACTACTTTGCTGCTGACACTGCTACTACCACCGCCACTGCTGCTACTGCTGCTGGAAGGTGCATGGTGGCTGATGAACAGGCAGGATTTAGGGCCGGATGTACATATACATATCAACCATTTTCAATTCTTATGCAGTCAGAAAAGTTTTCAGGAGAAAAAGAACTGTTTTATACAACAACTTAGATTCCAGACTGACGTTTAATAACGTGTGGGAACAGATCCAGTTGTAGGAAATGAGGAATTATGGGATCCCGCTGGGAATGATGGTATTCCTATATATAGATCTATATATATATAATATCCTACATATATAATATATATATAATATCCTACATATATAATATATATATATAATTTATAGAGAAGAGATCTATACAGTAAGTCGATGAATGCGGTCAAAGTGAGTGGAGAACTGTAACGGAATGGTTGAAGATCATGGCAGTCGGTATTAGACAGCAATGAAGTTGCCCATTACCGTATAGAAGTCTACCTATTTAACCTGCTTCAGGAAAAGCACTGATAAGCTCTGCAACATTGAAGTCTGTATTTATAGCTTACCTAAAAATAGATAAACAGTAGATGGACATCAGGTGATCAACTAACTATCTACATTGCAGTGAAGACATTGACTCTGATGCAAAAGTCACCGGGACAAAAATAGCAACTGATGAACGAGGTATACTTGTCATTGTTAGGCTAATAGATTGAGTCTATTATAAATAAATAAATAAATAAATGAGCAAAGACTGTGGTGGTAATGAGTAATGAAAAGAGAGCGAGAGCAGATGAGTGCGAGACTAAATGACGAAAAAAGGTCTTGCTACAGTTTAACGACACTACCAAGATGCCAGGAGAGGACGAACAAAGGCGATAGGTGAATGAAATGAGAAGAATATACATGTACGAAATGAGATATGATTCTCAATGCGTTGCATGATCCGGAGAGAGTTGAATTAGATTTAGATGCATGGAGACACCAGTGGGCAAAATTAGGAAGAGAAAACTGACCAGGTTTGGATATGTGACAAGAATGGAAACAGGAAACTAGAGGCCTGCATGAGCATTGACTTCGGTAATATAATTCTAGACAGTGCTAAACAACGGCATAAGTTTCTTAAAGGCAAGATGCAAATATATATAATATAAAGCAGAACCTTATTGATCGAACAGATCAGGAAATTTTTGGCAAACTTGCCTTATCTGTTTGTTTAGGGAATATCGTCAGATCTATCCGTGGGAACATAAAGCTGTGGAAGGCATGCAAACAGAGACAAGGATGGATTGTATGTACGTGAAAGGAACATCTAGCAGCGCAACGATTGAATGTGAGAACTGCGGTATAACGAAATGAAAGACAGAACAAACTGAAGAAATCAAGCTTATCGTCAGCATGCACACATGCACGCGGCAGAAGAGAGAAGCGAGAAGAAGAGGAAGAAGAGAAAGAAGAAGAAGAAGAAGAAAGAGGAAGAAGAAAACCGAATAAGAAGAAGGGGGAAAAGAAGAATGAAGAAGAAGAAGAAAGAAGAAGAAAAAGAGGAAGAAAAAAAAGAAAGAAGAAGACAGAAGGATAAAAAATAAGAAGAAAAAAAGAAGAAAAAAGAAGAAAGAAAAGGTAAGAAGAAGAAGAAATAAGAAGAAGAAAAAAAGAAGAAAGAAGAAAAAGAAGAGAATTATTAATTATTTATTCTGCAGATCTATATAAAATGCTCGATTAGTCAAAAGATGCATGGCAACCGATGGCAACCGATGGCAACCGATGGCAACCGATGGCAACCGATGGCAACCGATGGCAACCGATGGCAACCGATGGCAACCGATGGCAACCGATGGCAACCGATGGCAACCGATGGCAACCGATGGCAACCGATGGCAAAAGTGAAGATATACCTCAGCGTTCAATCTAAGATAACAGATTGAACAGTTGAGAACAGATAAGCAAGTAAGTAATATTGGCGCGATTTAATGTCCACATTTTACAGCAACAATGCAGAGATTAGTGAAAAATCAATAGGCCTATCAGTAGACAAAAAATAACATTCAAAACAGTGCTAAGCAATGCCAACAGTTTCTTAAAACAAGATGTGATTATTTAAAGAAAGACAGACATATTTAATCAAACAATAGAGATCAGCCAATTGAAGTTTGTCGAACTTGCTTTATCAGTTTCTTCAGAAACTTTCGTCATCCGGTTTCCTGCTGATAAAGTTATGCACAAGTCCTGGCGTTTGGATAAAAAGAAAGATAAATCGTAAGTCGGCAGAATGAAAAAAAGAAACAATGGAAGGCGACAAGCAGTCAATGCAGGCCGCAATTTGGACATGAATGTCATGGAAGTTATTGCGAAAGGAGCACAGGTCGACCGACGGTTATACGCATCTGTTCGATATGTATACACTCTTAATATTACTTTGCTAGGAAAGTGAAGTACTGACTACGTCAGGATATCCTTACGCACTACTCTCTCAGTTTTGACGCAGCACAACGTCACTATCGCTTATCTAAGCTAAAACTCAACAGAGTAGCTCTACGTAACAGTGCCCGAACGTTGTAGTACGCTGAGAGACGCATAACACTCTCAGCTTCATTTTGAGTTATTGAGCCGGGGAATATAGTTCGGGTAAAACGAAGCAAATTTTGCGACTATTAGTCTGTTGAATAATTTTTGTAAGCAAGCTATTTGACATTTCATTCGTTATCAAATATTTTCACATGTGAGAATAAGCGTGCATGGAAAGCGTTATTAAAGGAAATTTTTACATCTTGAATACCACGCTGCGGCGCGTAGGAATTTCACAAGGTATGCGGCAGAACAATGATAGAACGAAGCTTTGTGCGGCTATTTCGAAACAAGACTTGTAAAAGAATTAGACAGACATATAGGCCTAATTACAGGGAAACAGACACCTCTAAAAACAAAAACTCCTATGCCTAATCAGCTGTCACTGCCATTTGTCAAGGCCATCAGTTAAGAATGAGTCTAAGCGCTCACGATGTGGGCCGACATTATGAGATATGACCGAATTGGTTTAGTAAGTAAGTAAGAAATAGTCTGTGTTAGACGACCAACAGAATTGTGCACAATATCTTACAACAGATAAACACGGTTGCAGCAATTTAAATAAAGTCGCACATTCACATAATTAAAATTCTCTTGGCGAAGACATCAACTCTATGTTGTGGTAGGGTCTCATGTTGCATGATGTGACCTTACTGGGAGTTACAGGAGATTGTGACGAAGTCTACGTGACCTGGGCCCGATAGGACTTCACTTCAGAGGAAGGAATGTCAACTGGCAGGTCTATTCAGCCAGAACGGTTCAATTACACACAAATAGCCTATGGCATCTGGAATCACTTTCCAATCGAACCTTTCACTTAGCCTAAGTCAACAATTGACGTAGTGAACTAAGCACGTTAATCACACCTGTCTAGCGTATAGTTCCTCGTGGTCAGCAGATCACCCTGCTAACTTTATTTTGTGGCCTTGAACCCACAATATAGTTCGGGTCTAAGATTGCATAATTGTCGATTATAAGTTTGTTAAATATTTTAACAGCAAGTGATTTAACTCTTTTTAGTTTTACTATATTTTCACAAACAAAAATAAAAGCCAACAAACAGCATCATTGAAGCAAGTTTGCAATATTTTAACAGCACTTATGCGGCGCGTAGGAATTTCGCCAGGTATAAGAATGATATCACATCTGCGGCAAAGCAATGATGGGCCTCCTTGCAGTGCGGCCATTTTGAAACAACTTTCCAAAAAGAATTGGACAGGCAAACAATTAACGTGAGATAAACAAGCATACAAACAAATATCAATAATTAGAGATGCAGACAAGGCACGCCAGTTGTCAAGGCAAACAGTAAAGTAGGAGGTTTAAATTGTCACCTACGTACATTATGCGATTCGACAGAATTAGTTTAGTAAGTAAGAAAGAAATATTTTTGAATAGACTGCCAACAGACGCATTTAGCTTGCAAAGCTATAGGCCTACATGATTGCAACAATTTGGACAGTCATATAGCATTCACATAATAAAAGTTATTTTCGCAAAGGCATCAACTCTAGGGCGGATAGGGTCAAGTGTCCTCGATCACATGCTGCATGGGTGACCTGCTTGGGAAGAACGAAATCAAGAAGTACGTGACCTGGCCCCGATAGTACAGCTCCACTGTTTACAGATGAAGGAATGTCAACAGGTACGCCTCTACAGACAGAACGGGTCAATTACACAACAAATAGGCCTAAGCTTAGACCTATTGCTACTGGAGTCACTTTCCATTAGAAAGTAGTTTCAGCTTTTTAGTAGGCCTAACTATTACCACTACTCATATGATCTCCACCTTCCAATTCTAGACCTAAATGCCAACCGCCTTTAGAGCTAGTCTGTCACCTCTGATCCTTTGGTGACCGGACTACGACCTCATTCGGACAACTCTGCTGGACAACCATTCTGACTAGAGTCACTAGAATATGCCTGTGAATATGCCTGTGCCCTGCGTTTGGCTTTCGAGTGTCGTCTTAGAAATAGGCATATACAGATTTCGATTAAAAATCCTACATTGGAATTCTTAAACAATTCTAGTAGACTTATTCTAGTGTTGAGTCCAAATGTTTTCTTTAAAAATTGACTCTTTAACAATTGAAAATAACATTGAATTTCTTATAGCCTACTGGAATTGCGTAGAAATCAGACAGTTTCGCCTTCGTGACCTCGAGATTTCTACAGCGCCCACAAAGCGAGTTCGCGGGGACCAGCTTAGGCCTATTCACAGGCACGCATTCGGTTTATAGCATGGTCAGATTTTTAAAATGGATTTTCTCTTACGATTTCACTCGCTGGTAGGGACCTACAATCAATGCTCTGTTTTGTGTGTAGGCAGGTAATTACGCGAATGGCATCACATTGTGTGTGTTGACGTTGTCAATAAGTCATGAAATGCGCTAAATCAAACTTTTAGTCAGATGGCGGCATGCCCTGCTGCGCAGCGGGAAGGTAGCGCGATGATCACGATGTGTAATGGCGATGTTACAATGCGGTCGCCATTTTGTAACAAAATTATTTTTCAATGTCAGCGAGAATCACAATGTAAGACGAAACCATCATGGCGAGAATTAAAGGAAACCGATGCGTCACCATTCCTTTGGTGTTCGGGTATGGCATATTAGATTGTTTTGATGCTTTCTCAGGTTCTTGCGCAAATGGGTAGGGCTCTTCGCTCTGATAATATTATGAAGGGGCAACTCCTAGTTCAATGGCCTCGCTTAGCTGCCAGACAGCGCCACGCTTTCTCGGTTGCAGGGCCGTCAAGCTAGAACGAACTCCTTTCTACGCCGCATTTGTTTAATTTGTCCAATCAAATTTTGTTTAATAAATCTTGAAATTTTTTTAAAATTTCGCCGTGGCTGGACTGATAGCGCCCGGAGTAGTTTCTTGAAAGGGCGTTATATAAGTCAGTAGAATGAATGAATATGTGTGTTCTTCATGACAAAGACGTGTACAATAGTGAGCGTAGCGCCTTCATTTTATGGGTATGTAAGGGTCTTGTGAGGGAGCTTGCTTGTGGTTTGAGGTTATATATATATATATATATATATATATATATATATATATTATAATAGGAGGGAAGTATGGTATTGGTCACTGTGTTTGGCATGCTAGGATGCATGCATACCAAGTCAATCCGGGTATTGTGCCTGTCCAAATTAATGTCTGATACCCCTAAAATGTTCAGACACAATCACATGTGTAACTTTCCCCATGGATCTTTTGATTGTTGTCTCATGCCACATTCCTATTTTTAGACTTTAATTATTTTTTGCTTTTCTTCTCTGCAAATATGAATCTTGACAACAAAAGACACCTCTGTGAGCATAGTATCATGGGTGTTGTGAAGAGCTCGCTTGTGTTTTTAAGGTTATAATAGAAGGGAAGCATGGTATTGCTCACTCCGGCATGCATGCATTATGCATGATACAAGGTTGATGATTATAATAATAGATGATGACACTTGATGATGATGATGATGCTGTTTTGTTTAAGACGAATGGGCCGAGGGTGGCTGAGATTCAGAGACGTTTGCTGGAGAAGAAGATTAAGGTCATCTACAACGAGAGGGCGCCAGGTCTAAGTCCGAGTAAGTCAAGAGGAGAAGACAGCATGATGCTACTGTGGTTATCAATTGTGATAGTCTATTTGTAGATTCATTCCTGCATCTCTCTCTCTCCTCAAAAAGAAATTCTTCTCTCCAGATATTTGCACTTGGAGTGCTACTGAATGGGCACTATTGTGAGTGGTGTTGTATAAATTACAATACTGGCAGTTATCAGAATTGGTGCAATTGTAGTGATACTTACTATGAAGGGCTAGGCTGCAAGAGATTTATCACCAATTACAAATACACTGGTCAAATCTATCATGTGCCTTCTTGAGCAATATGTTCATGATGATGCTTCTGTCAATAAAAAAGTATTAAAAATAACTTGTGTTCATTACAATGATGTTAAATAATAATAATTATGATGGTATGTGCCACTAATTTATTGTGATTTTGATTTTATTTGTAGCTGCTCAGAATTTGACGCTGATGATGAAGCACACAGGACAAGCGTACGATGATAGCGGCTAGATGTTTGAGAAGCAAGTGCTTTTATTTGGTAACACTTCTGCCGTAGTGCTGTTCTTTTACCAAATGTTGTAATGTTTTGTATTCTGATGTATGTATTTATGTTTATAATTATAATTTATTTATCTATTCTACATACATGTGTGTCAATCTGCGTCCAAGGTCTGTTTCAAATGAGCCTCTTTGACATTTCTGTGTAAATATACTGTTATTATTGTTATTATTATATAAATTTGTAGCATGTGCAAGGTCACACCAAACCGTGAGGCTGATGTGCCATGACATGTTGTGCCATGGAGAAATTTTGAGGTGCGCAAAACTGCGTACTTCATATAAATTAATTTGCATTTATGTATCTATTTATGTATGTGTTGTTTAGGCATATGTTCTGTGAGTGTGTAGACTGCATTTGGATGTATTTATGTATGAACTGTATTTCTGTTTGAATGTATTTCAAGTAGCATGAAAAGTCGTTTTTCTTCTTAACATAAATTTCTGTGTCACTGCACTGAATATTATGATGCTTTTTATGTGTATCAGAAAAACATTACGTTTATGGTAATGTTGCTGATTTAAGTGTTTGCTGAACTGAAAGAAATGAAACAGTATATTAATGCAATGTAGGACTGTTCCAGATGGACGGTCCAGATTATAGACCCATGAGAACTTTAGGCATGATCAATATGAGAGTGTATTAATTGCAATTTCTTTTAAGTGTAGTCTGTAAAAGATTAAAAAATTAATGTGTTCAATTATCCATTTTTTAGCCTCCAACTGGTTTGCATCTGCTGCTGGAATGATTGCGCAGATACCGAGGTCTTCTCTCAATGTTTCTTGATAACCTGGTTACACACAAGGTAGATTCCTCTTTATCCAGATGTGCTCTTGTGGAACATTTATGTGGCACCTTTTGTTATGCACAGGATAGAGTGCCATTGGTTCGGACAAGATGGAGTGCCACTGTTATGGACTAAGCCATTGTTACGGAGAAGATAGCGTGCCATTTTAAATTTTTTTATGATAGCGGTTGGGCTGAGATATTAGTACACAATGTTTTGAGTATAAACTCTCACCATTAAGCAAGTCTTTTTTCGAGGACGTTTGATGCATAAACCAGTGTGAACAGATTTGTGTCATGATTTCACATCTTTGTACGGCATAAATTGCTTAACTGAGGATTATTCTTTGATTCTCCCACATCTTTCTACATTCGTGACCGAACAACTTCACTGACTCCTCTATTTCTTCCCTTATACAATTTAAAGTTCTTGTTTTGATTCTTAGTCTCAACTCTGAATTGGCTTCGATGTATGTTGGTGATCTCATGCTTTGTCATGCTTTTTTGTCACTTCTCTGTGTCCTCTTAGATCCTCTGATTGGCTTGACATCTATGCATCCCGTGTCAGCCTGCTCAAATCCCTATGAAATGGACTTCCAAATCAGGTCGCTATGCCTTTCTCTCTTTTTCTCACTTCAAATCCAGCCTTGTTGGTGTCGATCACACTTAGATTGTTTATGAAATGCTTGTGCAGAGAGAAGCACTTTATAAATTGGCAGTACAATACAATATCTGCCGCCATTTGTTCAGTTATGTTGTCGATGCTAAATATCTTATACACAGAGAGGTGGAATAAACAATGATCTATAAAATTTTATCTTTTTATTCAAGAGTTTTTTATAATTTGGTTTTGCAGTTGAGATCGTAATCATAATCTCTAAATTTCTAGAGCACCACTCGAAAGCCAAATGCAGGTCACCAGCTTATTCACAAACGCGGATCGGGTAATGCTTGATGGCCAAAATTGTGAACATGCAATTTGTGTTTACTAGACTGCACAGGTTGGATCTCAGGCAAGTCAAGAGCCACACCAATGATGTCGAACCTCAGCAACCATTTCTAGATAATGCTTCCAATAGGAAGCTTAAATTTATTGTAGTGTTTGTGTTTGTTTGTGTGTGGGTTTGGGGCTGTTTGTTTTTATAGATGATGATTTTAAATTGTAAAAATTAGTGCTGCTGCTATGCGTTATAATTGAAATGCATTATTGTGTGGGTGAATCTTTTTATGGGTGCGTCTGGGTGTGTGGGCGTTTAAGTGGGTTTGTGTGTGGGTCTGCGGCTGTTTGTTTTTATAGACGATGATTTTCAATTGCATTACAATTGATTGCTGCTGCTGTGCGATATTATTGAAATGCATTATTGAGTGAGTGGATCTTTTATGGGTGTGTCTGTGTGTGTGTGTTTGGGTGGTTTTGTGTGGGTCTGCGGCTGTTTGTTTTTATAGACGATGATTTTAAATTGCATTAAAAATGATTGCTGCTGGTGTGCGATATTATTGAAATGCATTATTGGGTGAGTGAATCTTTTATGGCTGTGTCTGTGTGTGTGTGTTTGGGTGGATTTGTGTGGGTCTGCGGCTGTTTGTTTTTATAGACGATGATTTTAAATTGCATTACAATTGATTGCTGCTGCTGTGCGATATTATTGAAATGCATTATTGGGTGAGTGAATGTTTTATGGCTGTGTCTGTGTGTGTGTGTGTTTGGGTGGATTTGTGTGGGTCTGCGGCTGTTTGTTTTTATAGACGATGATTTTCAATTGTATTAAAAATGATTGCTGCTGCTGTGCGATATTATTGAAATGCATTATTGAGTGAGTGAATCTTTTATGGGTGTGTGTGTGTTTGGGTGGATTTGTGTGGGTCTGCGGCTGTTTGTTTTTATAGACGATAATTTTAAATTGCATTAAAAATGATTGCTGCTGCTGTGCGATATTATTGAAATGCATTATTGAGTGAGTGAATCTTTTATGGGTGTGTCTGTGTGTGTGTTTGGGTGGATTTGTGTGGGTCCGCGGCTGTTTGTTTTTATAGACGATGATTTTAAATTGCATTACAATTGATTGCTGCTGCTGTGCGATATTATTGAAATGCATTATTGAGTGAGTGGATCTTATATATATGGGTGTGTCTCTGTGTTTGTTTGGGTGGATTTGTGTGGGTCTGCGGCTGTTTGTTTTTATAGACAATGATTTTAAATTGCATTACAATTGATTGCTGCTGCTATGCGATATTATTGAAATGCATTATTGAGTGAATCTTTGATGGGTGTGTCTCTGTGTGTGTGTTTAGGTGGGTTAGTGAGGGTCTGCGGCTGTTGTTTTTATTGACGATAATTTTAAATTGCATTAAAAATGATTGCTGCTGCTGTGCGATATTATTGAAATGCATTATTGAGTGAGTGAATCTTTTATGGGTGTGTCTGTGTGTGTGTTTGGGTGGATTTGTGTGGGTCCGCGGCTGTTTGTTTTTATAGACGATGATTTTAAATTGCATTACAATTGATTGCTGCTGCTGTGCGATATTATTGAAATGCATTATTGAGTGAGTGGATCTTATATATATGGGTGTGTCTCTGTGTTTGTTTGGGTGGATTTGTGTGGGTCTGCGGCTGTTTGTTTTTATAGACAATGATTTTAAATTGCATTACAATTGATTGCTGCTGCTATGCGATATTATTGAAATGCATTATTGAGTGAATCTTTGATGGGTGTGTCTCTGTGTGTGTGTTTAGGTGGGTTAGTGAGGGTCTGCGGCTGTTGTTTTTATTGACGATAATTTTAAATTGCATTAAAAATGATTGCTGCTGCTGTGCTATACAATTTACCAGTAAATGCATAATTGTGTATGTGTGCGGGTGGATTTGTTTGTGGGTGTGTGGGCGTTTGTGTGCTTGTGGATGTGTGTTGGTCTTTGTATGTTGTTTTTATTAATGATGTTTTAAAATTGTAAGGTAGTAAGGCCTGCAGCTTTGCACTACAATTTAAATGCATTATTGGGTGTGGGTCTGTGTGTGGGTTTGTGTTTGTTTGTAGGTCTGTGGCTGTTGTTTTATATAGACGAGGTTTTTAAATTTTGTTAAAATAAGTCCTGCTGCTGTGCGTCAGGGCGGATCCAGGGGGGCCAATCCGAGCCATGGCCCCTATTTAAAACTGCCATGGGACGTGGCCCCCTATTCGGTTTGAAATTTGCAATGCGAATAGGGTGTCAAAAAAGCTCATCAACTTTTTTTGGGCGGATGAAAAGTACTTTTTCTTTCAACCAAAGACCGATGAAAAAAGGGCATCAACTTTTTGGGCGAATGAAAACTACTTTTCCCCCCTGAAACAGTTCTGGATCCGCCACTGCCTATAGATGCGATATAATTTGAATGCATTATTTCATGTGTATGGGGTTGGTCGGTTGGTTGTGTGTTTTGTGGGTGTGCTCTGTTGGTAAGACTGTGTGTGGGTCTCCGTCTGTTGTTTATTTGGAGTGATGATGATGATGGTGCTCTTCCTGTATGCAGGTTCATTGGCTTTACGCCCCTGGGGGATCAGATGAGTGAGGTAGTTTCTCGTTGCCTTCCCCACAGACAATGATGGGTAAGCAACTTGCCCAAGGTTGCTCCGCAGCAGCTTGCGCCCCTGCGTCCCACACGTGCTAGCCCGAGATATCTAAATCTCTGAATGTCAACTCCCAGCCAGGGGTTTGAACCGCAGTCCGTTGCAACCAATGGCGTCTCGCTTACCGGTGTAGCTAACGAGGCCAGTGGAGTGTGTTTTGAAATTGTATTAAAATTAGTGCTGCTGCTATGCGATATAATTTTAATGCGTTATTGTGTATGTGTGCAGGTGGGTCTGTGTCTCTGTGTGTGTAGTTGAGTTTGTGTGTGGGTCTGTGGCTGTTTTTTATATGGTCGTTTTTAAATTGTAAAATGAGTGTTGCTGCTATGGGATATAAACAAGTGGATTGTAATTTTGTGTTGGTGGGTGTGTGGCTCTGTCTGTGCCTGTGCATGTGTTTGTATGTGGGAATGCTGGTTCATACATACAGATGGACAAACACAACAGACAGCCATAGGCATTTTTTAGTTCTAATTAATGAGGGTTATGATGAGATTTATATTGTCTACTGTGTTGTAATTGTAATTGCAATTTTTTTACTCATTTCCAGCCCTTCGTAAGATTTCAGAAAAATCTTTAATATTCTGACTTCTACGTTTGTTACATTTACATATCATGTCGTTGTGGCTGAATAACAAATGTTTTTTATGAAACTGATGCAGATTGACCTGGAATTTGAAACCTGGTATTTGAATCCTCAAGACATTCGTCTTCCTCAACGAGTGGGCACTCATTTCATGGTTCCTGCTGCTTATTAGGGATGCAGGTGGTGTTGATCATGGTAAATACCTAAATTTGTATTTCTTTTGCTTCCTATACAAAGTAGACATGTGTTTTGATTGGTCATCACTAGATTTTAATCAGTACATACCTTCAATGTTCAGTAAAGTGGAAAACTGATTGAGAGTCTGGTATTTTAAAAGACCCTCATCCGATGTCTGTTCACACAGTTGTTAGCAGTGGATGAGAGTTGTGCAGTTTCACAACTCCAGGATATGACGTTGTGAACATGTATATTGTGAGGTGTGGTGGTGCAAGGGTATGTTCTGTGCCTTAGAGCAGGAAGGTTGCGGATTAGAATCCACCTCAAGCCGGTGCGTAATGCGTGTGGAACCTGAGCAACTCCTATCGCATTACTTATGTGCTTCGGAGTGAAACTGAGATTCAGTGTCGGTGCTGTAGTTGGGAGCTCATCGAAGTAGAATCTTGAAAGGCACTATTACAAGTGCTCATGCGTAATATATACTATCTATATCTATAATTGAGGATGTATGTATGTATATGACTTTGTCCAGAATACACGCCCACAGTTTTGCAGCTATTGATCTGAAACTTTGCACCTAGACAGAGTTCCACCAGAATTAGCCAGTGCAGGGGTTGTCGAATTTCTAACACCATGGGGGCCAGGGTGGGAGAATCTTTGGGAGGGCAACGATTTTTTGGCAGCTATTGATGTCAAATATTATTTTATATTTAGACAGAGGACCGTCAGGTCCACCCAGTAAAAGACTTGGCGAATCTCTACCACCAGAGGGAGAATGGGGGGGGGGGGCAAAAACTCCATTTCCCACATTTTTTTTACCATCGCCATAGTTTCACAGCTATTCACCTGAAAAGTTGCAGCTAAATAGGGTGCCACCGGGACCACCTCGCCCCAATCAACACACACCTCGCCCCGCAGGGCCCGGGTGGGGCAGGGCGCTGTTTAGGGGGGGGGCAACATTTTTAGGGGCAATTTTTTTGCAGCTATTGATGTCAAATTTTGCATTTTGACAGAGGACCGTCAGGTCCACCCAGTGGAGGGGTTGGCGAATCTTTAACACCAAGAGGAGAATGGGGGAGGGGCACAAACTCCATTTACCATATTTTGTACCATCGCCATATAGTTTCACAGCTATTCACTTGAAAAGTTGCAGCTCGATAGTGTGCCACCGGGTCCACCGCGCCCCAAATCAACACACACCTCGCCCGGTATGGGCCTGGTGGGGTCAGGGTGCTGTACGGGTGGACAAAATTTTGGGACGAGATGTTTTGCAGCTTTGCAGCTATTGATATGAAATATTGCATGTAGACAGAGGACCGTCAAGTCCAGCCAGTGGAGGGGCCATGGTGGGGTCCGAAAACCCAAACTTTTGCTATTTCCATTTCGTCGCCATATGTAGCTTCACGGCTATTTACATAAAATTCCAGGGTATCGCCGGGTACCGCAGCTAGTATCTATATAAATAAAGAGAAGATTCGGTGTCTGTTTGTCCAGGATGCATATCGACAGTTTTGCACCTTTTAACTCCAAACCTTCACTACTGTGTCCGCCTCGGCATGTGACACCCAGTGGAGGGGTTGGCGAATCTCCCCCATGATCTGGGGCCGGATTGGGTGCAAAAACCCTTATTTTCGCTACTTTTTCATGTTGCTATGCATAACTTCACACGGTTCCCGGACAATTCGGCGCCGGAAAATTCGGACCGGACAATTCGGAACCGGACAATTCGGAACCGGACAATTCGGAACCGGACATTTCGGAACCGGACAATTCGGAACCGGACAATTTGGAACCGGACAATTCGGACCGAAAAATTCTTTGCAGCCCAAATTCGTGATGGGATTTCTCCATCACCCAAAATGTATACTGTCGAAACTAATAGTAATCTGACACCTCACTATATATCGGGCATAAAAAAACCATGGGCCTATAGGTATGAAACTTAATTGATCTAAATGAGATGCCTATAAGTTGATAATTTACTGCATTTAGCTACTAATTTCAGTGTCTTATTTCTGTTATTGGATAAATTTTAGAAGATCAGACAATATTTGTTTGGTGCCATATAATTTTATTTCATACCATTGATAAACAAAAGTTTCATAGCCGTAAGAGCAATATTTTTACATGCAATCCGAATTGTCCGGCGCCGAATTGTCCGGACACCCTTCAAACTTATTCGCCTGAGACGTTACAGCTAGGCAGATTTTTACACAGCCACCTCGGGGTGGCGGGGGATGGGGGTGGGGAAGATTTTTTTCCGAAAAACCCAAATTTCACGGGTGGCGTACTTGTGAAGGTCGGAGTTTGTGGGGTGTGGTGGGGGTACGGGTGGGGTTGGGGGAAGAAAATTTGTCTGGTAAACTCAAATTTCACAGGAGACGGGTTGAGGTCGGAGGTAGTGGGGTGGGGCGGTCATGTGGGGTGATGAAAACATTGGGAGGGCAGTAGGAAATCGGATGGGGTCGATTGAGGGTAGGGAAATAGAAGATTGGTCGGGAGCGGGGCGAATCCTGAATTTCCCGGGAAACGCCTTCTACCCCAGCTAGTGTATATAAATAAAGAGAAGATTCTGTGTGTCTGTTTGTCCGGGATGCATTTCGACAGTTTTGCACCTTTTCTTTCCAAACCTTCACTACTGTGTCCGTCTCGGCATGGGACACACAGTGGAGTGGTTGGCGAATCTCTGCCTTTCGGAAAACTGCTTCTCGCTCCCACACACCCCCTCTCCCGACTACACCTCACCATATTCCGACCTCCATCGGTGCGCCACCCGTGAAATTTCGGTTTTCATTAAAATTTTCACCACCCCAGCACACTCCAACTTCCACCGGTACGCAACCCGTGAAATTAGGGTTTCAGGAAAATTTTCTCCCACACCCATCCCAGACTTCCCAGGCCCAGCCCCTGCGGGCCGAGGTGTGTTGTGTGGTGGCGAGGTATCCTGTGTAAAAATTTGTGTAGCTGTAACGTTTGAGGTAAATAAGTTTTAAAATCTGCATCGCAACAGCTGAAAAATTAGCAAAAATGCAGGTTTTGCCCCCCACCTGGCCTCCATGGTGATTTTTGGTCCGTGAACCACACTATAACCTGCCCTGGGTCGACCCCTGTAAAGGATTTTGGATCGATTGTTTCAAAACTGTGGCCGTGCTGATCTAACAAGCAATCTTGTTGAGTTTTTATTGAATAATATTAAATTCTGTTGTATTACATTGGCACATTCTGTCAAAGTAACTTGTTAATCAATTTTATTTCTTCTTAAACTGATTCAGCTTGACCTGGAATTTGAAACACTGATGTCCGACACTTCTGTCCTCAGAGAGTTGCTGCAATGATGATGTAGCTGTGGAAGTACGCTTCACATCGCACAAT